>JAUCBJ010008229.1:0-70414 GCA_032718475.1 Nemertoderma westbladi
AACCAGAGCAATCCATATGACGCCATGGAGCAATCCCATTATTCAATTACAGTAGTTGTGTGAAAAGGTCATTGATAGATACTGTACGCAAGGTTAGTGAAATACTGTAGTTTTTACCGGTCTGTTCAATGTTCAGCGATTTGTTCAGTACGATTCAACATACAGACTCATTAGTGAACTCTATAACATTCATTTTATCAGCAGTTTAATACAATTCAGATTTTCAACAAAACAAACTCAGCCCTTTTAGATAACCTGGCCAGATCGATGTAAAACGCGCAAAACCGAGCTTATGGGGCGACGCGACAAAATCACACAACTCCGCTACCATAGCTACCATTACAACAACAGTTTGTTTTTGTTTTAAATAAATTATTTTGCGGCCTATACTAACCTTCCTGATTTTCAGTTTTAGGTCATCATCTATTATTTCGCGTGCAACCTCACGTCTCACGTTCAAATGATTGTATATCACATCGCTAAACTCCCAATTCAGTTCCCGTTTCAACAACGCCAAACTAATATCGAAATATTCAGTTATCATAATAAAATCAAACTTCGAGTCGACATAGTTGATTATATGATTAATTTGCTTTAAAGATTGAACATTTCGAAATCCAAATTCATAACAAGCTAAATTTTGCATATAAGCCTTTCCTGGGAAATTCCTTTTCATTATATCATCTGAGTTGTTTATAAAATCATTAACCGATGTGTTGCTAGATGTAGGCCATATATATTTCCCTTTTGAGTGCAAATAGGACATAGAACTCTCGAAGTGAGTATGGGTGTCCCTTAAAATGGCAATTCTGTAACTATTTGTCGGCATCACAGCATCTACTTCAGTCTCATTCCATACCATGTGATGGCTCAGAATGTTAGATTTAAATCTCACAGATTCCAGAATGTCATTGCGATTGAAGGGCCGAGGCCAACCCAGCAACCATCCCATTCTAAAGAAACAAAAGTAAAAAATGACAAATGTTTTTACGTAATTTATCATAAAATCCTGTGTAATTTTCATGTGTGAGCTGACCCTGGTTTAATAAAACTAATAAAACTAATGCTGATAACTTCACAGGAATACAAACAATGTATTTATTAAGGGAGGGTGGGGGGTACACCCCCCCCCCCCCCCCCCCTCACCCCTTTTTTTGAAATCGCCATTACTTCAGGTTGGGTTATAGTTTGATATAACCATTTTAACGTCGCCAGCCAATGTCTGGAATTTATAATTTCACAAAATACACTACTACAGTAGTCCCTCAATCTTGGTCCAAATTTCTTGAATTCAACTTTTGGTATTTAGCTACCAGCTTAGTTGTCGACCGATCTCGCTGGTGCCTCTGTAGTTCCCGTGTCCCCATCCCAACGAAAGTGTGGGTTCTTTGGCTTGTGGATGGCTTGTGGATGCCCTCTTGTAATCATGGATCCGGAAGTCAGGTGAAGACCTTCGGATACGTAAGTTGAAGGCATGGGCAGCATTAAATGGGCTGTACAGGATTTGAAATATAACAGAATTACCGTAAGGTATAAATATTTAGAACCAGCTCTTCGTGCTTAAGATAAATAAATCTCTGGATTGAACATAGACAGGATTGTTATGCCGGGTTGATTGTGTCAAGTGAACACTACTTCTACTACTAATCTTATCGGCCTGCTGCATTGAAGCTACACATTGAGATGCTATGCCAGCATAACAAAAATATTTTTGCCCCCACCATGCAATCCGCAATTGGCATGCTCCAGTGCATTAAGATTGTTATGCCGGCTTATCAACAAAGTTGTACCGCCATAACTCCCTATCACCCATGACTTTCGCGAGATTATCCACATCTTCAAGGCTAGTGTCCTTTAAGATGCGTCTCAAGAAAGTCATGGGCTGTCCACCATGCTTATTTGCTCCATTATTTGGCTGCCAAAGGACAAGATTGTGCACTGGTCGTAGCATTCTTGTGAATGTGCCATCCAGAGATTTGGTATCACTGGTACTACTGCTGCTGTAAATAATCGGACCTTAAGTTTCTGATGAATTCTGTGTGACTTCCAAATCCCAATTCAATGCTGCCCATGCCTTTCCCTTACGTATTCGAAGCTTTATTCTTAAGTAGCTTGGACACATCTTCAACCAGACCCTCTTTATAACAGGAGTCACATTGGTCCTTAACAAACATGATAAATAAACAGAAATCATGGGCAAATAAGTATTAATCATAGACATGAATTATTTGTTATGTTATTACACCAATATGCGGATATATAACCTACCTGCGATCACCCTTAGCCGGAAGCGCCAATGTTAAGTTATGCTTCAAAGCGTATCGTATTAATATTGATTGCATCGTTTCACTTCCAGCCTTATGAACTTTGAGAAACACAACATTTTGTATTTGTGACTTCCAGTTCCTGAAATAATAAATATAATCAATACCTATTTAGTTTGCAGCATATAAGGAAATGGAAAGCGGTGTAAAGCACTTTGTAATTCGGTTACAATTCGTACCGGTACATTTAGAAAAGTATAGAAAAAATTCCCCCCCCCCCCCCCCCCCCCTATTATTCATTATTCATATCTATATATATAAATATCATGTGTCTGTCTGTCTGTCTGTTTGTTTGTCTGTCCAAGCTATACGTTTCTACACACAAGCACCAATCGGAGCTCGCGATACATCGAACGAAAGCTCTCGTCACGAGCACGTGCACTGTCGCTATCTCGAGTCTTACTTTACGCGTTTGTTTGCGTGAATGCAGATTTCGTGAATTTGGTACCGGTAGCGCAGTAGGCCTAGCAGTTCATTCTGTCACTCTACATGTTGGGTCTCGACTATTATGCTACTTTTTGATACCAGACTTAATCTGTTCTAAATGATACTTTGCAGATCTGTTCCCGACCATAGACTGTGTGTTTGGGAGGACACTGATCAATCTGCAGTTCTCCAGTCTGCCGCTAGGGGGCGAAATGTCAGAAACTGAAAACCTTCTCCCATTTCGTTATTATTAATGCCTTTTAGCTGATACGTGGCAGAGGTCTACTATACCATAGGCTGCGTGTTTGTAGAGAACTCTGAATAATCTAAAATTCCTCTGTCTGCCGGTAGGGGGCGCAATGTCTGAAAGTGAAAACCTTCACCCATTTCGTTGTTTATACTGCTTTTTTGCTGATACTTGGCAGAGGTCTACTACACCAAGACTGCGTGTTTGGGGAGGAGCTAGAACCAGTCTGCAATTCTCCAGTCTACCGCTAGGGGGCCAAATGTCTGAAAGTGAAAACCTTATCCCATTTCGTTATTAATAATGCTTTTAGGCTGACACTTGGCAGATGTGTATTACACCATAGGGTGTGTGTCTGGAGAGGACGCCGAACAACCTGCAGTTCTCTATTCGGCCGCTATGGGGCGAAATGTCTGAACGTGAAAACCTTATCCCATTTTGATGTTTATAATGTTTTTAGGCTGATACTTGTCAGAGGTCTACTACATCAAAGACTGCGTGTTTGTGGAGAACTAAGACCAATCTGCAATAGCTCTGTCTGCCGCTAGGGGGCGCAATGTCTGAAAGTGAAAACCTTTATGCATTTCATTGTTTATAATGCTTTTTTGCTGGTACTTGGCAGAGGTCTACTACACCATAGACAGTGTGTTTGGGGAGGAGCTAGAACCAGTCTGCATTTATCCAGTCTACCGCTTGGGGGCCAAATGTCTGAAAGTGAAAACCTTATCCCATTTCGTTATTAACATGATTTCAGGCTGACACTTGCCAGATGTGTAGTACACCATAGGGTGTGTGTCTAGGTAAGACGCCTAACAAACTGCAGTTCTCCATTCGGCCGCTAGGGGGCGAAATGTCTGAAAGTGAAAACCTTATCCCGTTTCGTTGTTTCTAATGCTTTTAGGCTGATACTTGTCAGAGGTCTACTACACCATAGACTGCG
Organism: Nemertoderma westbladi; assembly: GCA_032718475.1. Taxonomy (NCBI): domain Eukaryota; kingdom Metazoa; phylum Xenacoelomorpha; order Nemertodermatida; family Nemertodermatidae; genus Nemertoderma; species Nemertoderma westbladi. The sequence goes on from JAUCBJ010008229.1 coordinate 3,935, forward strand.
TGTTTGTGGAAAACTCTAACCAATCTGCAATTTCTCAGTCTGCCGCTAGAGGGTGAAATGTCTCAAGTGAAATCCTTCTCCCATTTCGTTGTTTCTAATGCTTTTTTGCTTATACTTGGGAAAGGCATGCTTGACCATAGGCTGTTTGTATGGGGAGGACGCTAACCAGTCTGCGGATTTCCAGTCTACTGCTAGGGTGCGAAATATCTGAATCTGAAAAGTAAAAACATTCTCACATTTATTTATTAAATGCTTTTACGCTGATAATTGTCAGAGGTCTACTGTACTATTTCATAAGGCTGCATCTATGTGAAGGACGTTGAACAGTGTAGATATCTGAAAAGTAAAACAGCATCAGTCCTTTTGTTTGAGAGAACACTCTCAATCATATGAAGTTTTGTTAAGTTAATTAATTAATTAATGTTTGGAATGGTGAATAGGCTTGTGAACTAGAAAGCCGTGGCCCGAAGGGCCACTGGCTTTCTAGTATTTATATATATGTATGTAATCCAGGGGAGATTTAAAAAAAAGTAATATTAATTCGGAGATTTAACACATTATTAATTAATAAGCATGCGTATAATTGGAAATGGACATAATGTTATTTATGTCAACTGATTAATAATATACCGGCTACCGGGTGATAAATCAAACAATTATCAATAAAAAGGGACCTTGTAAAATCAATGGAAACCGAACAACTTCGACTTTGGCATCTATTTGGAGTAATGTAGTTGCTATGCCAACACTTGTATGCAACAATAGTAGTACATATAACCTACTTATGGTAGTGCACACAACCTACTCAAATCTTGCAAAGGCTATCTATCAGAGAGGTTCTAATTTGAACTATTCATTGCTCGAAAATGCACATCGCTCGGGGAATCTCGTATGGCACACTTTATAATAGGATGGAGGGACTTCACACTGGAAATCCTGGACACCCAACTGCACTTAGTGAGATGGACGAAAAAGCTCTCAGTTCTGCTATTGAAGAGTTGGCGAATTGGAAGCACCCAATTGATAATGAGGAATTGAAAGACATGGTTCAGCTACTTCTCTATCAAAAGGGTGAGGTTATAGAGCCCTTCAACAACAATGCTAATTTTATTTATTTTTTTTTATTTATTTATTTCCTCCAAAATATAAAATAAAAATAACGCACAATACCCTACAAAATTGATTGCTGGGTTGATTGGTGTGAGCTTCTGCTATAGCATAGCTAGTGTAGTTTTAGCTCACCCCTGCATCTGGAGAGTTCTAGAATGTTTAAAGTAAATTTAATTATACAGATAGGTGGGTGCGGTGCGGTTGACTGCTGTCGGAATTTTATAAATATTTGTTTTTTCCTGCATGTAAAAAAATAAATTTGTGGTATGTACAAGACTGCATAGCAAACTGATGATAACCAATAGGGGAGAATGTATATGTAAAGAAAAAAAGTATGAAACTATATATATGACGCAAAATATGTAAAGGAAAATATATTTATATTTATATTTATATATTTATTCATCAAATATTTTAATATTTTTGGAATAATTTAGTTAAACGTATGGCAAATAACATCAAGTTTGCTTGAGCAGCTGTATGCCCAGTAGACGACATCAATGAGTGGTTCGACAATTTTGAAAAAGAGTGCAAAGACGTTCCACCAAGCAACAAGGTAAACTTCGATGATACCAATTAATGTAACAACCCTGGTTCAAAGACGGTTTTGTGACAGAGAGGTCATGGTAGAATCGATAGGCCCATAGCAATTTCCAAGCAGGGTACTTCCATGATGTATTCTGCAACAGTTGATGGCACTGCGCAACCCATATATGTGGTTTATAAAGCTCAGAACCTGTATTAAGGGTGGACACAAAAACGGACCTTGTGCCACTTTTTTATGATGTCATGAAAAGTGGGTGGTTTCGACATGCCAACCTTTGAGAAGTGGTATTTTAACTTACTTGTAACATTTTTGTTGTAACTTACTGCTTTTCACTGCCTGCAAAAGCTTTGCACTTCTTTGCAACCTTACTGCTTTTTTCTGTCCTGCAAAAAATCAATGGCAAATGTTTTTGCAGGGTTGGCGAAAGAAGACTCAAAGAAAGGGTGAAGTTGCGAAAACTGTCTTTCCTGCTCTTATGAAGCGCTTGCACTCCCAGCTGAATCGCGCAGATACAGTAGAGGATTTTTCTAGCAGGAACGTAGTGGCTGGATTTAAAGCAACCAGGTGTTAAAGAGGTTATTGCCCGTGCAGTAAAAGTGGTGGTAGTTTGAGGGACACAACCCAGGTTCTTCATAACACTGTTATTGACACGCTGCAGAAAGATTACCAACCCAATCTTGATAAATGAATGAAGCGAGGAAAGAAACTCGGGATGGCAGTTACACCACAAGAGTTGAAGGACAAAGAAGAGGAGCGAAACAACAAGCGAAAAAAGCCCAGCACTAAAACCCCAGCACTTGAGGAAAAAGGCTTCAACTTGGTATCTTTACCAAGTCTATAAACATACCGGCTTAAAATATACTGGGCTACTTTTGATCCCTAGCAAAATTTTTAAAAAATGAAATACCATTGATGAAAAATTTAAAAATAATATTTTTATTTGATATTTCAGACATCAATGCTATGTATGCCAAGTTTCATTACTATCCTACTGTTTGTTTTACCTTGTTTTACTGTTGCAATGTCAACAATGTCAATTTCGATCGAAATAGCTCGGGATGACGGTACCCTCCTGATGCGGTTTGGATGAAACAAAGACATGAAAGTTAAATACTTGACGAACCAAAACGTGTCTGTGTGACTGATAGACACTGAACCACTTGCGAATATAAACTGGGGAATCGCTTCGGAATGCACCCAATATTTACTCATCGCTTGCTGCTGCACTGCATTGGTGAACCGCAGTTGAGCCACCGAAGTTTTGCACTTTGTAGTTCGTGCAGCTGATTCTAAAGCCTAAGATTTCATCCGGTATCTGTTGCAAGTACCATAAACCACATGCTGTAATCGTCCCAATACCACTAAGTTTCTTTAGTTTTATGGAGAATGAATGAATGAATGACATCACAAATTACTGTAACTTTTACCTATACTACTAACAGTGGAGGTTCAAGTTGCCAATAATAATCGATGGCACGGTTTTGATGCCACTACCATCACCAGGCTACATACGACCAGCCAGTACGAATGCATGAACTGTTTCCTTGAATGGCTTACTACCAATCTTACAACAAAAATAATTCACCGGAATGTGGTGATTGAACTCGGTACCTAGAGATTCCAAGTCCAACTGACCAAAACCTATCCGGAAATTCACAACACCACCAACAACAACAACGGACTGAATACTAGAGGTCTCGCTACGCGGTCCTAAAAATTACAAATGTTATGGAATTGATGAAACTGCATTGGCCTGGATTACAAACTACTTTCATCAGACAGAGTTCATTATGTGACAGTAGGAAAAGGTAAATCACAATGAAAACAAATTACAATTTGATTGCTTAGTCCACTGCTGTTCATTATTTATTGCAACGGCTTAACTAACACTTGTAAACTAGCAAAATTTATTCTGTTTGCAGAATAAAAAAATACTAACTAAAATACTTACTAACTAGTAAATACTAAATTACTAACAACAGGAAAGGACCTCGAGAAATTTATTACTGAAACAAATGACGACCTCCTTAATTTAACCAAGGACTTCTAGAACATAGTATATATTCAGGACGCGATGCTCGCATACAGTGTTAATTTTATTAGAGGCCGGTATTCATTATCTTAGTTTCTTAGTTTATAGATAAAGTGTAGCTAAATAAAAGAAAATGCAGTTGAAATACTATAGTAATGGCGGAAATTATACTACAGTACTATTACAAAATTTACTAATACAAAAACTAGCTATAGTTGCACATACAATTAATAGTATTGCCTATTACATAGTAAACAGAAACACAGTGGAAATTTCTCGCAAATTTAACAATCAAATGAAAACTACTCATCTACCAATGATATAGAGGATGTGGTCAGTGGGGTTTGTAGGAAATTGAATGAGAAATGGAAAGAAAAGGAAGAAAATCGAAGGGAAGGAGAATCGAATCTTCAATTTCTAACAGAACAGATACAGTTGAGCCAAACTTCCAAGTATGGTAGGCGTTATTCTGCTCAAACCATACACTTTGCCCTATCCCAATTCTTCAGAAGTCGGAGTGCTTATAAAGGTTTATGTGAGACGCTTTCACTACCACATCCGTCTCAATATTTGATCAAAGGAATGCTTTTTTAGAGCGGGACTGACGAGAAAATGGTAGTGTTAATGAAACACATTGGGGGACTGAATACCCTTGATTCTATCGAAGAATGTCGAAAAACGATTGCTGAGATCTTGGGAAGCATTGCACCATCATCTGGCAAACCGCAGGATTGCATTATCATATTTGACGAGGTTCACATAAAAGCCAGTATACAGTATCGCGGTGGACATTTGATAGGACATGCAGTAGATGGACCATTCGAAACAATCGATCAATCAAAACCAGCTAGAAAGGTTCTGAGTATCATGGTTAAGCCCTTATTGAGTGGATGTGCATTCATGGTGAAGTTGATCCCAGTCTACTCATTGAAGAATGACTTTCTCATAGAACAGCTTACGAAGGTAATTAACCTTGTAAATTCTTGCAATGGAAATGTGGGTATTACTACACCTTGGGTCACACCTACGAAATTTTTTTTAAATACATAAATAGGTTATTTAAGAATACTAATATTGTTCTACAATGTATATTAATAAATAGATAATTGTTCTAGAATGTATATTAACAGTTAGTTAATTGGATACTCTTGCTTTACTAATTCAATAAGGTCGTTAAACGGTGAACGTTTGTGAAGCATCCTCCACCGATACTCATCCAGGTGACTTTGAAGTAAATTCAATCTAGTGCCTTTCCGTTGCTTCATTATCATAAGTTTGGCATGTCCCCATAATCCTTCTATAAGTTGCGTGTTCGCTCCGGTGATCTGGTCTACGAATCTACCACGCCCCTTCTTACTGTGGTTTATGTGTTTGTGGAAGTATTTACCGCTGCCGTCACAGGCTTTCCATGGAAAACGTTTGCTAGTTATCCCAACAGTTTTGCCGCAGTATGCAGCCCATTCGTCGCTAAATATCGTTGTACCACCTTTGACATTGCTCTCTAGAATCGGACGCAAGGTTCTCATGTTCCTTCTTTTAACTATGAACATTCTAACGTCTACTTCTCGATCCGGTCGCTTCCAAGCTATGCCAAAAATCCAGGGTCCAACAACCATAGTACCATAATTGTTAGATCTAGTTCCTACAACCTTATGTTTTATCTTTCGATTACACTTTTTGAAAGGTACATCTCCTAGAAGTCTTCGCCCACGTTTATATTTGTACTGTTTCCCCAACTCCCCCCATTAGCTCAGCGTTATCTTTGTCTTTTGCGAACAGCTCTCTAATGTAATTTTGCCAATCCACTATCTTATTCATAGACTTTCCTACCAGTCCATCAAGCAATCGTAGTGTGACTCTAGCGGACATGTTGATTATAAAAAAGAACATGATCCAGAAAATTTGCTCCACAAGCAAATTAGAACTCGAACTGAACCACGTACCTTCACGAGCTGATCTTTGATGTTTGTGAGGTCCCCTACAGCGCCAGGTCAACCTAGGAAATCCATATCTCATTCTCCTCCAAATGTATGCACTATAAGTACATCCTTCTGACTTACATGTTGATTCAGCGTTTGCAGAAGGTAACAATCCGGATGACTGCATAGTTAATTGCATTCTCTTCAGAGCACAATTTTGCACCAATTTCCTTTATATTTAAATCATTCGACAATCTTAAATGTGAATGACGTGAAACATCACTCATAGCGACAAAGTACTGTTATTCGACAGTTACGCACTTTGTGCAAGTGGTTATAATAAATATAAAACATTCTAGAATTCAATTACTATTGTTACAGTACGCTTAAAACACTATAAAACATGCTTATAATTAAATTTGTCAGGTGTGACCCAAGGTGTAGTAATACCGAAATGCGATTAGCCTATTAGCTGACAACTTATCTACAAACCTTTGCTGCCTTTAAAGAGTACAACTCAAACTATGGTAATCCGAACTTTCCTTACCTTGGTTCAGTGTCTCCAGATGTTGGTCAATCTAAATTCTTCCACATGCTCTATGACCCGACTCATCTCCTTAAATCAATTCGCAATAACTGGGTCACTGAAAATATCCAAAGATTGACAATAAGGGTTCCTGGCACATCGCGTTATATTCGCGGTGACTGGAAGGACATTAAAGAGTATACAAGGTTACAAGGTTGATTCCAAGAATATAGTGCGAATGACTACTCTAACCCAGGCAGCTATAAACCCATCTTCTTTTGAGAAGCAAAAGGTTTCTCTAGCACTCCAGGTTTTCAATGAGAAAACTGTGGCTGCTTTAGCCTTGAGAGGAAACAAAGAGACAGCAGAGTTTGTTGATATAGTGCTGCGTTTCTGGAAGATTGTCAATGTCAAGTCCACTAGCATAGGATATAGGTTGAATGATCCTGACCGTTATCCAATAAAGTCGCCTACAGATTCCCGTTTGACATATCTGAGAGATTTGGCTGGTAGTATTAAAGATATGAAAGGGGGGAAGGGAGTGAAACGAGTAGAGTTTGACCACAGAAACTCGAACCTCAATGATATCTACACTCGAAGGATTATGTGACATTACAGAGAAACTGCTTAGAGTCAATGGATATAATTATGTCTTGCTTGGCTTACTACAGTCTGATCTGATCGAAGGAGAGTTTGGAGTATATAGGCAAATGAGTGGCGGAAATTATAACATCTGTCTAGAACAGGTCATGTATTCAGAGAGATTACAACGAATGAAGATTTACCACAGCTTTGACATCGAACCTATTAGTCACGAAAAGAACCAATGCTGCATGAGCGAATTAACTAATAATGAACTGGAAGATATTGACTACGTCCTTGAAAATGAAGAATACAGCATTAGTGACACAGAGAAAAGCGCTTTGATGTATGCATGCGGCTATGTGACCTTCAAGGAACAACAACTGCCCATTGATGTCTCAGAACTTAGAGATTGTTCACAACTTCCAGAGTGTGACTTCACGAACATGGTCTCTCGAGGAAAGCTTTCAATTCCCCGTGCAGACATATTTCATCTAGCCTGTGCTTCTCTGTCACTCACCAAACGGCGCTATATTGGATGTACAGTACAACCAGGATGAGGCGATTTGTAGATATCATAAATGACAATACTGTGGTAGATAGTGCTATTGATGGTAGGAAGGCAGGTATTATCCACAGACTCTGCAATATACTGATGAAGGGACTCTCCAAGTTCTACGGCAATAAAGTGGCTAATGGCAGAGATGTAGAGACTAACAATAGAAAGAAGAGAAAACTGAATAGCCAATAGGGCTGTAATAAACATAAATTAGACAGAGACTCTGTTGAATAAGAGCTTACTGTAAGCTAAATGACGTGTTATCGAAAATGAACACTTATTGTGAATAAAAATTAAGTAAAGTTTTTCAGCCATTAGGTCGGGATTACATTACGCACAAAGTTATTTGACTTATTCTCAGTAAATAAACAGTAAATTTCCAGTAAACAATAATAAGTCTAACAAGTCTAACTGTAATCTGAGATAAACGTATCAAAACTGCTTCCGTACAGATTATACATATTTCGAAATATTGTGGCTCGTATATTTTATTAGGAGTTCGGTTTCAGTGGTAGATACAGTTATTATTTCACACAACTTATTTCAAAGGTTATTTCGAATATCTTTCAACAGTTAGTTATTTTGTACTAATAAATTATCGCTAGCAAATTGTCGTAAAATATTTACATTAAGTACATTAGGTTGTTAGCAATACAAATTAAAAACATTAAAAACGTTTGCATTAAAAACAATGAAAGGAAATTGAGAAGTTTACTTCTGTAAATTAAAGGAATTAGGCCTACACCTGTACACTGAATTGAAAAAACCGGCCTCTAATAAAATTAACACTATATGCGAGCATCGCGTCCTGAATATATACTATGTTCTAGAAATCCTTGATTTAACTAGATGGTTTCAATTAAATAGACTATCATTAAACACTAAAAAAACACTAGCTAAATTATATTTCGCACCACAAACAAACAACTTAAACTAAACCAACAAATGGATATTGTGACAACATTGTTATCCAGAGAAATACAGTTCAGTTTCTCGGAGTTATTATAGATTAATGAACACCTTACATGGAAATACCATTACGAATGCCCATACAATAAAATAAGTCACAACATCGGCATCATCAATAAAATAAAAGATCACATTACACCACAAGTGGCAGCAACTCTCATAGCATAATGATCAGCCCCTACCTATATTATTGCACCGCAGTTTGGCAGCTACATCATATAAATACACACACAGAATTTACAAACAACAGAGAACACCCAAATAAACACTATAGATAAAAATACAATGATAAACCAAATACAACTTCTAGAATGTTGCATAACAATTTATTAATAATAGACATTATTAATTATTAATAATGTCTATTCAGTGGTTGATGTAATGGGCCTTCCCAATCTTCCCAAGTCTTTACTATGTCAAGTCAAATATACATGAATTCATAATTAACAATATTTTTTCATTTACCTTAATTTACTAGTTATTTGAATCACTCCAATTATTACTTAGTTACAATTTATTTGTGTGCATGCAAGAATAGAGAAATGTTTCATAATAAAAAATAAATAAAAAATAAGAAAGGTAAAATATATGAGGTTACTATCCAATTTAGTGACCTTGGACTGGTTACTGAACGAACAGTTGACATGATTAAACTGAAATGATAGGCCTAGAATGCTCAATCACAGCATTCATCACGCGCTCTTAAAATTGAAAAAATAAATAAAATGAAATAGGTCTAATTATACAACAACCCTATAAAAAATGAACCTGATAACATGCAGATATGCTTAGAATACAAGTGTAAGGTATAGCAGTATAGTAAGGCCTGTGAAAGTACGGCACTGTAGCCTGCTGCAGTAGATGCGGCGGACCAGTGACAGAAAATCCAACACTAACTGCTATGCCTCACAGCAGAACCGTAGTGGTACACATAAGGCCGCAAAGTAATGCTGCAGCGCTCAAACAATGATACCACAGCAGCACTGTCACACAGTACTGTACCTGCAAACATATAACTGTACAAAGCAGCCCAGCTAGCTGTGAATTCATTACCTTTCCTCACACCACACCACAAATACACATCACTAGGATACAAACTCTGTTATCGGCTAGCAGTGGTGGCATGAATTTTGTCTTTGGCTATCAATTTTGTCGACAAGCCGGCACAGCATTCTTTATATATATGTAATATATATATATAATGCAACTGCAATGCTGCATGCCGATTGTAGTAGTCGTAGTAGTAGTGTGGCTGAAACAGTACGTGGTATGAATCTTACTGAAATAACGGTAAATTTGTGAAGATTGCAATCTTTCTCGATCATTTACACCTTGAAGTTGGGTCTGTTAGGCTTAGTGGTGAAATTAGAAACTGTTGCGCTTGAGTATAACTACAATGTATTAAAACGTATGTAAGAGAGTTTGAATTATAATAAGTCTTCTCGTAAGTGCAGTTGGCGCAAAGGCCTTCATGTCCAAATTCGAGCGTATTCAGCACCGATTTCCGGCGTTCAGGCATTTCCAGGATTTAAGCTTTGTAGGGTGTCATATTGTATTTTGACAGACAGAACGACTGACAAAGGGACAGACATACAAACTTTACAAATGCTGCCAAACTTGAAAACTGATACCGTAAATGAAGTCAGAGTCCAAAAAACAAACATTCCCAAGATTTAAGCTTTGTAGGGTGTCATATTGTATTTTGACAGATAGATCGACTGACAAACGAACAGACGTATACAAACTGTAAAAATTTTGCCCAACATGAAAACTGATAGCGTAAATGAAGTCAGAGGTCAAGAAAACAGAGGATTTTAGCATTTGTAGGGTGTCATATTGTATTTTGACAGACAGATCGACTGACAAACGGACAGACGTATACAAACTGTACAAATGCTGCTAAACATGAAAACTGATACCGTAAATGAAGTCAGAGTCCAAGAAAACAGAGGATTTTAGCATTTGTAGGGTTTGTATTGTATTTTGACAGACAGATCCACTGACAAACGAACAGACATACAAACTGTACAAATGCCGCCAAACTTGAAAACTGATATGGGAAATGAAATCAGTGATGAAAAAAACTACATATGGGAATTGCAATCAGTGTCTAAAAAAAACTACATATGGAAGATTTTAGCTGTGTGGTCTAATATATTGTGTATATGGATATGAGCCCCAGCAAATGTCAGTACACATATAGAATAATTGTTACAAGCAGATAATAATTGATGAAACTTTTATACCCAATATTTCTTCTACCTCTATTGGTATCAACAAACGTCTATAACTACTACTACTATCCGCATGTTGCATTGCGACTGCATTAATTATATCAAATATATTAAGAAAGATGTGTTGGCTTGACGATAAATTTGCTCAGCCACAACTCCCTATCACCCATGCATGACATTTGCTAGATCATCCGCATCTCCAAGTCCAGTGTCCTTTAAAATGCGTCTCAAGAAAGTCATGGGCTTACCACCATATATAATCGTTCCATGAGGCAACCAAAGCACAAGATTATGCACTGGCTGGTCCACACGGTGAAAGCAATGTCCTACAAAGCGGGGGCAGCTCCGTTCAAGTAAAAGCTTTCGGAGACTAATGAAACACATCCGATGTTGTTCAGAGTCTGGTTATGGAGATGTGTTCATTGTTCTTGACACAATGACCCCGGCGTAGAATTATTGTGAATGTGCCATCCAGAGGTTTTGTATACTCTGCAGTCAGAGACCAGCATGGACTCACATCTAAGAACGCTGTCTCTACTGCTGCCTTAAATAACCTCTAAAAGGTTCACATGCGATATCAACAATTGGTACATTTGCAACAATATTATGCGAACTTTTCAGCGTTCTTCTGTTTTACTTTTAACGCAGTAAAGTACCGTATTGCAGCGTTGCGGCCTATAGGACGAACGTACTTATACTTCTATAACTAACTATCTCTTAAACACGTCTGGATTCTTCTGCATTTCTCTAGCTTTATAGCAACAATTATATGCTAAGTTAATGATTGTTTACCGTAACTTTGTTGTAATAACTGCAATTAATTAGTGATACAAATTAAATTGGATGTGAATTACATCAATATTCCTAATTATTCCAATAGCAAAATGAAAACTTTAAAAAAATCGGAATTACTCGAACTATTCTGAGAATCATCTATTTAGATAAACCAGCCCCCACTAAATTAGAACTCTTTTCTGGAATATAGTTTAAATAAAACGTGCAGCCATAAGCACTGGAACTTTCAATACAGTTGGTTACATGCATTATTTTAAATAATATTAGGTTTATTTTAAGTCTTATTATACGGTCATACGGCTGCATATCATATTTCAACCTTAATTAAAGTGCCTCAATCTATTTAGATAGACCAGCCATTACATGTAAACTCACGTCTGAGATAAAGTTTAAATAAAACATGCAGCCATAAGCAATGGAGCTGTCTTATGGTTGCATGTCATATTATAATAATAATTATTATGTTTTTTTTAAGTCATATTTTGGTCAATTAATAAATACAATATTATATATGGTTAAATTAGTTAGTTAGTTAAATTATTTAAATGCTTTAATCAATTGAAAATATAAAAGAAATGAAACTACAATAATTTTTAGTTACTTATTTCATCAAAGAGTCCGTTTAATAAATTTAACTTCAATGAATTGGTTTTATGGCTGCATGTTTTATATAATCTATAGTTAATTTAGAGAAAGGACAGGCGCCGCATTTTTAGCTCTCACTAACCACAGGTTGTCTGGCTAGATAGCACAAACTTCACACTAAATATTGGTACAGAGAGACAAAAGATAGACAAATGAAGGTTGCAGTGGAAAGGGAACATGGCCCAAAGTTGAAAGCTTTAGAATACATCTCTGAAACTACCGAACTACTAGATCGACTGACAAACGGACAGACATACAAACTTTACAAATGCTGCCAAACATGAAAACTGATACCGCAAATGAAGTCAGAGTCCAAGAAAACAGACATTCTCAGGATTTTAGCATTTGTAGGGTATCATATTGAATTTTGACAGACAGAACGACTGACAAACGGACAGACATACAAACTTTACAAATGCTGCCAAACTTCCAAAGTGCCTCAATCTATTTAGATAGACCAGCCATTACATGTAAACTCACGTCTGAGATAAAGTTTAAATAAAAGATGCAGCCGTAAGAACGGCTTCTCAAAAAAAACATAATTCGAAACTCGTAAATAGCAGTACATCCGTTATTAGGAACCGAATCGTGGCTGACTGACTGACTGTAATTTGGGGCTACCGCTTTGGGGCGGTAAAAAGTATATTTGGGGCGAAAACTATGTAATCTGGGAAAGAATAAGTTGTGGTCAAAATTATATTATGTAAGACTGATGACAACAGTTTATAGGCCACTAAACATGAAAATTGATTTTGAAATTAAAATCGGAGACCAATAATAAAACACACATTACATACCGAATGTTTTAGCTTTGTGGTGTGATATAATATATTTTGACAGGCAGATTGACATGATAAACGGACAGACAGAAATACAGTCTAGATAAAACCAAAAATGAATACTGATATCAAAAAGGAAGTCAGATAACGATAAAACACAGATGCCCAAGATTTTAGATTTGTATGGTGAAATATTCTATTTTGACAGACACATAGGCAGACAAATGGACAGAAATACAGACAGTCTAGATGCCATCAAACATGAAAACCGTAATCGGGAATGAAATCACAGACTATGAAAACTCCATTCCATAGGTTTTTGCCATGGGGTGAGAGATACTATTATGTAAAACAGATCAACAGACAAACGGGCAGACAGACAAAACGTCTAAATGCAACAAACATGAAAACTGATATCGAAAATTTCAAAAAAAGCAAAATTAAGCATGTATTAAGCATGTTTAAATAAAACGTGCAGCCTTAAGCACTGGGACTGTCTTATGGCTGCATCTTATTTCATAACTATATATGTCATTATTCATAAAATAGCACATTAGCGTTACCGCACGAGTGATTTTGTTTCCCGAGCGACCGCGAGGGAAATAATAGAACAAGGGCCGTAAAGAAAAATATGATTGAAAAGAAAATGCAATAATAGTTGCAGCTAGTAATAATGCACAATTTTGTAAATTTTTCTTATAATTATTGGTTATAAGGCTGCATATTAAATTTCAAAATTATTATGTATATTTATTAGGAAAGATTTATAAAGAATAATGCTGAAAATTCAAGTGCCTCAAACCTTCCACTACACCGAAACTCAATATAGTATAGTTATATATATAGTAGTATAGTATAGTAGTAGTATAGTATAGTATAGTATAGTATAGTATAGTATATAGTTTAAATAAATCATGCAGCCATAAGCAGTTGAGATTTCTTATGGTTGCATGTCATATTTTTATAATTATTATTGTGTTTTTTTAAAGTTATATTTTGGTTAATTAATACAATATCATTAATTATTTCATGAATTTAAAACTTAAAGGAAACGAAAATGCAATATAATTATAGCAAATAAAATAAACAAAGGTTTATCAAAGATACAGTTTTATGGATTTTAGGAATTGAATTTATTAATTTGTTATATGGCTGCATATTTTAACTCAAATTTGTATGAATTTTGTTAATTTTGAAAAATAACTATTCTTTTACATAAATAATTATTTTTTGTCCAACTTTTTATCTCTATATTCGAGGAATTGTAAAGGCATATTTTTTCAGAGGCCAAAGCAAAGGTCAAGGAAAAAATGCTGGAATTAATGAAGAAATAGAATACAGCTCAAGTTGCAGATGATAATATTAACTTATTAATATTAACCATTTTTAAAAGCGTGAGGGCATTCATTATTTTATAACAACAGCTCTAATTTTAGGTCTCTCTAGTGGTAGTTGTAGTCTGCAATTAATAGCGTAAATTGATATAAATGTTACAATATTAATGTGATTAATTTATTATTTAGCATTTGCAGTTCTGATAATTTAATGTAAGGTATCAAAATTTCATACTTTGTTTCTTATTGAATAAAGCTCGCTATGCTCGTTTGGTACAATGATCAGCGGTCATAACTCTGAAGTGATATTTTCACATAATGACGTTTTCTAGTTAGTAAAAACATTTTTAATTCATTATTTTTGTGTTATGGTGTAGGTCCGTTATGCAACAACGTGAAATTGATGTTTAATTAAAAATGGAAATGTTTTATCTTAGTAACAGCCCTATAAACAAACCAAATATATATATAAAGTTATATAGATAAACATAACTAATTAAATATTCTTATATCATCAAAATATTTTGTGCATCCATATGGCCAGTGCCAGTCCTACCTATGATTTTCCAATTTGGCTAAAGTGTAGAAATTGCTTGAGTTATATAGAATATTATATTATATCACATTATATACTATATATATAGAATATAATATGTTAATATGTTGATGGAAACTTGACAACCATTGATAATAATCAACTAAGGAAGGTCGATGGCTTCCAGTACCTTGGATCATGGATAGAGAGTAGCAAAAAGGACATAGAAGTCAGGAAAGCAAAGGCTTGGGTAGCTCTATCAAAAATGGATACCATCTGGAAATCAGATCTCTCCAGGCACCTGAAGACTAAGTTCTTTCGAGCCACAGTGGAAAGTGTATTTTTATATGGGGGTGAGACCTGGACACTGACTAAATCACTTGAACAACGAATTGATGGTTGCTACACAAGATTACTAAGGGCAGCCCTAAACATCAGCTGGAGACAAGCTCTATACCACCTGTTTCAACCACCCTCTGTGAACGCAGATTAAGATTCAGTGGGCACTGCTGGCGAAGTAAAGACAAGGTCATACCAGATCTACTTCTCTGGCAACCAACTCATGGAAAGCGTAGTTGTGGACGACCGGCCATAACATATATAGATCAACTTGAAAGGGATACTGAACTTGGGAGAAACGAAATTGCGACAACTATGGAGAATCGGGAAGCCTGGAAGGATCTCATTTCCACAGTCCGAGTTCGCTCGACCTAGTAGTAGTAGTAGTAGTAGTATAGAATATTATTATTATATTATATAGATTATACATAATACTATATAATATGTAACCATAAGATCGCTAAATTCTATATAAAAGTAATATATATTTTGTTTGATCTTTCAAAATGTCTTATGGCTGCAATCATTAGATATATATATATATTATATTATCTAGGTGAAATAAAGAAACAAGAATTTGAAAATTTTACCTGAGGGGGCTCATTTTTTGGCTTCCGACAATTAATTATGGATTCCTATGGACACACTCACACACAGACTTTTGGTCCACTAAACATTCACTGATGACTCACGACAGAAGTTCAGACATTGCAAATTGAAAATAAGCAATTTACTAACTATTAATTACATCTTTCAGCATGAGAGACGAAAAGCCACACTTCTCTCTCCCTTCCAGTTGAATTTCTTCACTAAGCTATTTTCGTACATATGTTACAATATCTGATGTATGACATCCTTAATGTCCATTCCACGAATGGTACCTAGAGATTTCATTCTGGATATAAATAAACGTAAGAAAAAATTATTTTATAAGTATATACATAATATGTATATAATATACATAATAAGTAATAACTAGTGATGACTATGGACTTGGGGAATTGATATTACAACCATCAAGCTTAACTAACAACATACAGCTAAGCAAGACTTAACAATATTAGGTACTAGAATGCACATGCTGCTTGATACTTTGCAGCTACGCTTCATTATATATATTAATGATACTATACCGTCTTATCGACATATTGCTATTATATAAGCTGTCAGCCATGCTTATTCTCTACATGAGGCTACCAAAGCACAAGATTTTGCATTGACGGAAGGAAAAGGAAATGTAATTCAAAGCAGAGGCGGTTTTTTTTTCAAAAATCAAGCTTTGGGGGACCAATGAGACACCTCCAATGTTGATTGGAGATGGGCGCATTTACACAGTGAACCCGATGTAGCACAGCATACTTGTCTATGTGCTACACAGGAATTTGGTGCCCTCATCAGTTAAAGCCCAGCATGGACTCCAATATAGAGGAATACTGGTTCTAGTACTGTCCTATGTAAAATATAAGGGGGGGGGGGGGGGGGGGGGGGGGTCAAAATAAATACCATTTAATATAACTTACCAAGTCTGATTTGCACTTGTTATCCTGCAATTGTTGTTCCAGGTCGTCCACCTCGTCGACACGGCTTATAGGCAACTAATTCTTATGCAGTCGATGCGTCCCTCCAGTTTCATTTTAACCATCCCCTAAACAAGAATATGAATTATTATCAAACTAATACTATAATTCGGCATCAATTACGCAATTTATTACTATCTTTTAACTATTAATAACAGATTTTGTTAACGTAGTTCCATAACAATTCGGAAATGTAATTCCATAACGACTTGTAATTGATATAATTTTCATCTCAGTTGATTACAACTTTATCTACACAATTATTTCCAAACTATATCTCGTTTCGCCTCATCGTAAATAGTAGTGAATATTCTAGGCATTATTAAAGTTTAAAGAATCAGGTATGGAACTTCCTGGAATCCATGGCGGGAATTGGACGGATTTACTGCAAAAAGCTCGCCGTATACTGTCAGAGAGAGCTGGAAGTGAAAGAGAGGGGGTTGGGATTAGAGCTTCAAGTTTTCGTTGTGGGCCGCATTGGGGAAGGGGATTTCGTCCCGCTGTAAATAGCAGAACGACGATCGATCCGCAATGGGCATGCTGGTTTCTTGACGTGGTGCTTTATTTACTTTACAAAATAATTACTAACATATTATATATCTTTTAACAAATATATATTTTTTTAAACTACACCCCCAACAAATATAATACATATAATACAGAGTATATACTTCAGAGTTTTAATTCAAGAGTTTATTTCATACAAATAAAATATCTCAGATTGGTTTACTACGTTGGAGTATATTTATAGTATTGCGTTTGCTGAGAGGTCAAACATAAACATTCCTCTAGACTGCAAATAAAAGCTAAATTCCAATCACGAAAGACAAATAACTACATGGCTAATTTATAATAGTCTAAAATAATATTTTAGATATTTAATAATTAAATGGAAGATTTTATAATTATTTTGCTTCTGGTTGAGTAGTTGTTTCTTCTAGTTCTAGTTAATCTTGTATTTAACTGCAAGCTCAACAGTCCTCCTCCAAGCTGCAGGCAGCGATGAGACCACAGACTCGCGTTGCTGTTTATAGGCCTCTTCCTGATGGATGGGACTCTCCTACAATCCACTTCGAAGGTGTGCTGCGTGATTTGCTGTGTATGATAAATATTTAATAATTAGTATAATAATTAAATAATAATTATTATAATTAACATTTATTATTTTTCATTGTAACGATCTATGTGTATATATATATATATATATATATGTGTATCTATATATACGATCTATATGTATATAACGATCAAATGATACTTTCTATTTATTTCAAGGATCCTATATCTCCGTATAGGATCATTTATTAAATCATCCGATGTATCCGGTATCGGGTATCTATGTAACAAATGTACATGAATTAAAACCATTTTGACACTCAGTGCAAAAATGTGCGAGATTGTAATGATTTTTATGACCGGGTAAAATATACGGTTATTCCACTTACTGATGGCAGGTTCAGGTTATAATTATATATGCGAATACATTTAAAGATAAACAAATTTATCGATCTTCATTTTGTTAAAAAAAACACATAAATAGAATGTAAAAACGTTTGTGTAGATTAGATTTCGTAAAATGCAATATAATTGTATAAATTTAATACTGATGGATTGATGATTGGATATGTATTTGTAAATATGTAATGGTATTAGTTATAAATAGGAATGAAATCATTCCAGTTTTTTCACTCTCCTTTACCTTTTAGCTCTTTTTGGATGCTTCTTACACTGGGATACAATTTAATGATTACAAATATAAATAAATATATCTTTCTATATAACTATAAATTAATATATCAACAAATCTTGACAACCTGTATAACAGATTGTCAAGAGACACAGTAAACTAAAATTTATATATATATTTTATATATTTATATCTAAAATTTATAACAATAACATATATTTACAGTAAAATAATATAACAAAAGGTACAGTAGCATTACTGTTAGCTAAATTTTAATTTATATTATACCTGGTGTAATTGTCGTTCTCCCACACATCCATAAAATCATTCACCTAGGGTAAGAACTGCTTATCTTTCTTATTCTTCACCCTATATTTTAGGTTATTAACTTTCTTTATTAATTGCTCTCTAGTATACCGGATGCCAATACATCCAAATTCATGGACGATGGACTTGAATTCCTGTTTTTTTTTTTATGAGCATTGGAAGTTGGCGTTTATGACTTTTTTAGGCATGCTGGGAAGTTTTTGGATAAATTTGACTAATTGGGAAACGCCTCTTTCGTTTGCCATAACGGTTTTTATTATGAAATGGAAGGTGTGGGCGCGTCTCTTCTAGCAACAATGAATAATCTTGTATCCACCTCTCTATTCACACTATTCTTCCATGCCAGGCCGAAAATCCAAGGCCCATCTATGCGCTTTCCATAATTTGCTTGGGAACCTTTCGATAATCCGTAATCCCCCTTTTATACTTTCGTCTATCCCTGAACAACGATACATCGATTTGAGCGATTTCGTCCACTCACATTAATGGGGCCACCATTAAGTCATCATCATATAATAACTCTCGCCTATAGTTATCCCAGTCGACTAGCTTTACATCATTAAATGATCCGACTATTCCATTGAGAAGGCGATGGGTATCTCTGAAAGTTAGCTGACATGTAAACAGGTATTCTACCCACATTATTTGTTTAACTAGTAATTTTTTGCTTTTAAACCATGCCTCCGTACGCTCAGAAACATAGTGTTTGGCTTTTCCGTTGCACCTCGAAATAAGTTTGGAGATACTAGGATCGGCATGCTGCATTGCAGCTGCATGTTTAAGAATGCTTTGCCGGCTTGTCAACAAAATTGCACCGCCACAACTCCCTATCACCCATGATATTTGTTAGATCATCCGCATCTTTAAGGCCAGTGTCCTTTAAGATGCATCTCAAGAAAGTCATGGGCTGTCCACCATGCTTATTCACTCCATGAGGCTGCCAAAGTACAAGATTATGCACTGGCTAGTCCTCACGGCGAAAGCAATGTCCTGCAAAGCGGAGGCGATTTTGTTCTAGTGTCAAGCTTGGGGGAACCAATGAGACACCTCCAATGTTATATAGTGTCTGGTTGGAGATGTGTGCATTGTACTTGACACAATGTACCCGTCGTAGCATTCTTGTGAATGTGCCATCCAGAGATTTGTTGTCCTCAGCAGTTAGAGCCCAGCATGCACTCCCGTAGAGGAGTACTGGAACTACTGCTGCTCTAAATAATCGGACCTTAAGTTTCCGATTAATTCTAGGTGACTTCCAAATCCTGGAAAGCCTATTCAAGGCTGCCCATGCCTTTCCCTTACGTATTCGAAGGTCCTCACCTGACTTCCGGATCCATGATCCCAGGTAACAGAAGTCGTCCACATGCTCAAGCATACCATCCTTTGAGCTTATGCTCATCCGATCAGAGACTTGCTGAGGACTTTCAAAGTTAACTGTCAGAATTTTGGTCTTTCTCGAGTTAATAAAAAGACCAACACTAGAAGCAGCATGTTTTAATGAGCTGAGGAGCCGTTGGGCTCCCTCTAATGATTCTGAGAGTACTCCTAAGTCATCAGCAAAGTCTAGATCAGTTAGGTACTTGGCAGGATTTCCTCGACTTCTGGAGCCAGTAGGTGGAGTTATCATCACCCCATCATCATTATGATGATCTAAGGACATGCGTAGAACATAGTCAACCACAATAATGAACAAGAATGGTGCAAGGATTGGAGATACCACCATACCTATTCATTATTCGAAGATTCATGACTCTTTCACAACCGTAAACTGTCCAGCACTTTTCTTCATTTCCTGGTAACAACCCTAACTCCTGTGCATATTCTATTGCTGATAACTGTATTTAGTTTTCCTGCTATTTCTTCAATATGTGGATCGGCATTTTCTTCTCTTTTTTATAACGTGATGCAACATGCTTAAAAGTGTACTTTAAAACCAGTAGGTATCTAGCAATATTTTATTAAAACATAAATTCTAGAAACATGGACTACCATTGCATAAATATCTATTTAAAAAAGTATTTTACAAATTTGTACATCATTCTGTTTTCATAACGTGTGTGTGTGTTTTGTATATCTGGGACGTTTACAACAGCTGTCGATTAAACAAACAAAACCAGAAAACTGAACCAGGGTGCCAGCCGGGTACCAACGGCTGTTGGGTAGACTTAAGGGAACATCGACAAATCGACAAATCTCGTAAGGGGGGGTTGGTTAGCACCGTGATTTTTGGCCAATAATAAAAACGCTGAAATTTGGTGAAAAGTTGCGCAAGAATAAATGGTTTAATAAGTTATTGGACCATTTTCAATTAAAACAACTTTTGGCCAATTTATGGCCAATTGAGTAAAAAAAATTGGCCCTTTTTTATAAAATTTTGTCCCCCCTTTGGCCCCTGAAGATTAAATTTTAATAAAACAATGTATAGCGGATTTGTAAAACTCAAAAAATAAGACATGCTTATTTTTTTTTGGAACCTCTAGACCAACGGTTCTCGAGATATTGGCTTCCGAAAATTTGCGTTTTTTCTAAAATACGGAATTTTTGGCGGACAAAAATTTCCATCGTTCATTTACTCCCAGAAGTAAGGGGTTCCAGGCTTAACGTTCTCTATATGGAAGGTAGCGATTGAATAGTACTAAAACATATTGAAGTTTAAAATATAAATAAGCAGAGAATTTTGAGAAAATTAAATCTCCCCAAAGTGGTATTTTTGCGATTTATTGATTTCCCCATTTTTGCCCCCACCCCCCTAAATTTGATTGGGGTGCTGAAATATAGAGAAGGTAGCTCCACCTTCTCTCTTTCGATTGAAAGTGGAACAGTCTCGATGCGATATATAGTAACAGATCTAGAGCGCTTACGAAATTGGCTCAAATTGCCCGAAGTTGGCGCTGTAATGTCTACGACTTGCCCATCACTAAATGCCTTTTGGCTGAAATTTTAAAGAACATCTGATTGGCGCGTTTGGAGTATAGGTTTCAAGCCCATAGGTCAAATGGTCTTATGAGCTAGGGGCCGCGGAACATCGAAAAATAGCGATTTTTGACGATTTTTTTACGCTGCCAGAGACAGTGCCAAGATGGCCAATTCTGGAAATCTGAAATTTTGATAGATTACTCATAATTTATCCGCACACAAAAAACCCACAGGACATTTCAGGATTTGTATTTGGTTTTTAAGTTAATTGAGCACGAATGTAAAAAAACGTAATTTTTCCAAAATTTACCAACTTTGACCTTTGACCATTAAATGTCAATTTTCAAAAAAAACTCTGGGATCTTTTCTAAAGGGCGAGAGGTCTGTCCGCATGCAAAGCTATGTTTATATGCTAAGTTTATATGCTGCCTCAAGGATCGAATTCCACCAGAAACCGAAAACCGCAATTTCTAAAATCATATTCAATTATCGGAAGGCCTCAATTCTACAGATGCAGATACTTGTATATATATATTAATTAACAGTGCGAAGTACTATATACCAACCGCATTCCCTTCTTGATCAATAATTTCCTGTCGTGCATTTTCCATAGAGACTTTGACAACCTCCTCGACAGCATCACTGACCTTTCTAACATGGTCGCTCCAAGTAGGACCTGCCTTACGAAATGGCATTCCAAGAGTTTGCACAATAGTATGCAGTGTTTCAAAGCCATTCCCAGATTCACATAATGCATAAACTATTATTTTATTTAGATTTGGAGAATTAATCTTGCAGTACTTTCTATCCATATCTATAGGCAGTTTAGTATTTGTGGAGGCGCATTGGAGCACAGAAAAATTGCAAGTGTCACACAGAAAATATGCAGCAGAATCTAATCCATACGTCAGAGGTGCGATAATTGGGTACATTAATTTCCCCATCACATCCACCAGCTCTGTGGGACAATTGCACTAAGTTTATAACATTAGTAATATCAGATAGTGCTAAGATACTGATAGAAGACAATAATTGTGATGTACAATTCAAATTTCACTCCAAATCTGTTTTAGAACAAAATGAAGTTACTAAAAAGACCAAAAACCAAAAAGACATTATTTCTTCATTAAAATAATATAAATTTTGATTTTTATGCAATCATGCCGTAGTATTATGCCGTAGTTTGGGGTGCTAGAAATAACAATTCAGAAATTCAAGAAAAAAATCAGATTTATCAATTGCATAATAAATATGCAGCCCAATTATATAATAAAATTCCAAAATTTATTTTACTTTTAAAGCACACATTATACACCAGTACAGTCGGAGTACACTTTCCAACGAAATCAAATATGAATTTTTCACCTTAAATTAGTTATGTAGTGCAAATAAATAACTTAAACAAAGAAAGTCTCAAAGATCACTGAGGTCAATAATTTAAAATCCCTGCTACTAATAAATTAATATAAAATTAAATTCGGTGATAATAATTATGATGATTAGAATGGAAACAAGAATAAAATCACGTCATTACATTTTTATAAATTTAGATGGCCTTTCGTTTTCATCCCTAGCGATCGCGCTCTGCTTGCTAGAATCATTTCCAATAAAGACCTGGACAGGAGCATTGAATATAAATTCTTTAAAGATACTCCCCCTGGTTTCAACATAACACCTGATTCATTACGTTATGTCGTTATGACTACCTGTAGTACTGCTTGTTCCAAAAAGATACTTGTTTAATGTACCACTAATCTTCACCTGGTCGGATGAAGTTGGTTTAAGATAGCCCAATGTAGTACTGAGGCGTTTATATCTACGATGGCTTTGAACATATTTGACAGGTAGCCCAGGCCTTTGCTGCCGTTTTTCTCACTTCGCCGTTAATTTGCGTCTCTCTAGCAAATTCCAGTAGTTGAAACCAAATTATGGAATGTTGTGCTGAATGAATTCTTGCGATTTCGGTTGAATTGAAAACCTGCTACCCCCATCTAAATAAGGTATCTATATCTATATCTTGTTTCGGCCGAACCCAGTATGGAGATTCCGATTCACCATCTACTTTGCCTTCAGGGAAACAGTGCTTAATATATAAATCATGCAGATTACTGTAACAATAGAACATTCTCGATCGTCCTTGTTTTCAAATGCATTGATCTAGTACTGTCTAGGGGTACTACAGTAGGTCTATACAGATACAGCATAGCTATCAGTATCGGTACCAGAAATGGAATATCGGTATATCAGAATGTGGAATGCAGAACTCTGGAACAGCAAACTGCAGTACGGTACCGCATCTTATGCTTGCAGGATCTACTGCTTTAGTTACCGTATTCTAAAGTTTCAATATTGATTGTACTGTTTAGGCTCTAACAAACATTTACCTTGGTTGATGAAGTTCATGCTAGGACACTGGAAACACAGACCTATCCTCCAGGTAATCCCATGTTTTATTTTTATATTGCCGCGGTTGGGTTAGGCCATTCTGTGTCTTCGTTCTTCTTTCTGTCAATACTAAACAGTTTCTCTTTGTCTTGGGGGGCAACACTTTTTGATGATGTCACCAACGACGTCCATGCTCCTCATTTCTAAACCTGGCCGCATCCCGAACTGGGTAAGTAGAACCATGTATGTGTGTCGTAGCTGCATTGGTGTTTCCACACCCAGAACTCCCTTATCCTTCATTAATTTGAAATTATACGGCTGAAGGGAACTGCTGGCATTCTCAAGATTTCCATTAACTTGTACCTTTAGTTCACCCATTTGCATACCAAATGTTTTCTCAAATTCCACCTGCTTTAATACATCTCCAAATCCAGTAATGAAAACTAGAGTGTACTCTTTATAGCCAAGTAGGGGCACATACTCCACGCAGTGGTACTCCTCTGATGATCCTGACGTATAAAAAATCATGGCCCTCTAACCAATAATGTGTATCACATGCGAATAAATCGGTATGATTGTAATAAATAGAGGTATGCGTATGATTGTCACACTCACTCATGGATATTTCTGGCAGGATCTTGGGCAATTTTGCCCCCAACATGTATGGGTAAAAAGCTAGTATTCATCATGTAGATTGGGGCACTCATAGCTTGATGTGAGGGCCACCCACCGGTCAAGTTGTAGTGACTATAACCACTAACCCGGCCCCGCGATACATGCGTAACGCACTCACACGCTGTTGGAATCGTTTCATGGATCACCTTCTTAAGTAAAGTTGTATATTTCTACATAGCTAAAGCCAGCTTTCTGCCTTCCAGATGCTCATAGAGCTTCAGAACTGCATTATACACTGGTGAAACTCCTGGAGTATGTGTTATTATAGGTGGCTGTGAGAAAATAATTCCAGTAACCATACTGCAATAATGCACATAACTCTCTCACACAACGCCATGATTCCATTTCATCGAAACGTAATATGGTATCAGAAGCACCGGTTTGAAGCCTCTCCTCTCTCTCACAGACTTGTTCAAAACCCTTACGGAGAACAAGCTGAGAAGAGGTATAGTTATCGAAACCGAGTTCATATATACATCAAACATGAAATGAAGATAAGCTGGATCCTTGGAAGAAAACAGCTGCTCATCAAATGTCCTGATATGCATATATTCCCATAGAGATGCTATACCATAATTAGGACCATACAAGAATGATGAAATGGCACCAACAACACTTCCATTAATTAGTCTTCATGAACCAGAAATTCCTTGGAAATAGGAGTCAGTCCTTCAATGTACATAAGAGGCAAATGGATGCCAGGTGTATGTGAGGCAATATGGTACAACATCTTAACATGGGCTGAACCTTTACCCCCGTAACCACGCCTATGTTTAAGTATCTGGAGGCCAGTCTGATTGTTAAGATAATGGGCAGATACCCTATCAATATCATAAATAGGAACAGTGGCCAATAAAACTAATGGATATTCATCGTCATCATAGTCACCATCATTGATCCCTACCACATAGTCTTCCATAGGGTTAGCAGAATCATCAGCTTGAAAATCACCACCAAATATTCTAGATCTAGAGGATCTTCCACTTCCTCATCATCAGATGAGGCATAGTCACCTTCCCGATCACCACCTGTTGGTAGATTGCTCGAATGTCGATTAAGAACATATCCATTACAAGGATTGATAAGTATTACAGAGACTGAGACAGAGACATAGATTACTTTCTCCAGAGACTAAGACACAATCCAACCTCTCACTGATTTTGAGGAAACCCATCCCCGCCGCAATGCTATGTTATGTGTATGTTCTTACTAACATTAGTGCCAGAGTGCGACTTAATGCATATACCATTATCCTCCTTAAAAGTCTTCTCTAAAGAGTAAAGTATTATGCTAGTATTAACCTTACTTTGATCAGCAAAATTTGCAATAAATTTATCTTGCTGCATCTCAGTTAGGTTATAGCAAACCTTCTTTACATAGATGTAAAGTTGTGCCTTCTTAATTACATGCTCGGGATCATAGGTGGTGTCGGTTTATTATCCTCACAGTGTAATGCTGGAATTAGTGATCATCACTCCAGCGAATAATCCTGGATAACTTATTATCTCTTATAGTCAAGGCTGCATGCAGGTAATGGTCACGTATCTCCAAAGGGAGTGGCTCCAATCAGAACTTCTTGCATTCCAGGCACCCCAACTAGTTCGATATTGTTGCCAAACTCAGTAGTTAATACCACGAATAGACGTGATTAAATCCTACCAAGTGCTTCAAGGACAATGGAGTTACTAAAGACCAATCATGTGATTAATAACTACATACGAATATAATAAGCAATAAATAAACAGATTTTTGTTGGTAGACTCGAAGACAGTATAGAATGTGATAACCAGTCCATGAAGAATTCGAGATCAAGCAAAGTTTCCAGTTCAAATCGACATCAGTAGGGTGGACCCTCCATGCAGTAACCATTTATTGCTTTGTAAAACCCATCCGCTATGCCATCTAACCCATGAACCCCGTATACAATGTCTGGTAGCCCTGATGATGGAAAACATCACCCTTGCCCTAACCCAGCCCATTACTTCACCATAACTCTTCCCCCACTTTCGAGCTAACCATTGGGTTCTTCCTGGGGTTCTTCATGAAACGACCGGCCTCCCTTCCAGATACACCATCCACTGAGTAGATCATTAGTGTGAATGTGGCTCTCCTCTCCTCACAGGAGCGCAGGTACTTCCTGGACTTGGCTGCCTCTGCTTCTGCAAGCACCAGTGATGTGATTTGTCCATGGTATGACTGGGTATCAAGGTTCATCACCTTAAAGTCAAACAATGCATCAGTCTAATAATAAAAATAATAATAATTGCACTTATATTTGTTATAGCAGGCGCCTTTAGGTGTCTTACGACCTTATCAAAGCGCCTGCTTTTATTATCATTACCCCAGCAAATCCAGGTTCCCATTATACCGCTGGGTTGGCGTAGGCACTAATGTCTAAAGTGTCTTGCCTAGGGACACAACAGTGCGAAATTTCTACAGCCTTTAGTCGGATTCGAACCTGCACCACCAACACTATTGTGTTAGCAGTTCAGGCGCCATATCCACTCGGACACTGCGACACAAGTCTGTGGCTGCCACACACCCCGCACTCTGAGGTCAGCATGTAAACCCGGGTCACCACACTCCGCGTCAGCCTCACGATTCACTGGCTCACGTTGGACCTCGGGGAAGGCCATGGAAGCAAGGTCCCCAAGGGCATCTCGTACCTCGTTGAGGCGATGGATCACCAACCCCACAGTACTACAATTCAATGCGTGGTCTACAGAAAATGGGGAGCCATAGCCAACACACCGAGGTGGTAGTTACAATGAATGTTTATTAGAAGAATGCTTAGAAACAATTAAAAAAAACTGATCTTTTTGCGATATTCCAATTATCTTGAGTTTTGACCCCCTAGAATTGAACTTTTTCTGCCCACATTTTGGCTACCCCCCCCCCCCCCCCTAAATCGAGGGTGAGGAATCTTTTTGTGATGTTAAATTTTTCTGTCCTGTGAACACACAACACAGGACTTGATCTTTGAAAAACATAATTACTTCTGATCGCGGCTGATCAGATTCATTTTAGCAAATTTCAGAATACAAAAGTTGCCCCTCCCTCAATGCTATCGATTCATTAAAAAAATCGGGGGTCTCATTGAAAGTTTTTGAGTAGTTTTGAAAAAAAATTTGATCATTTATGATCAGGAACCTGATCTCAAGATCCGGTTGGCCAAACGAGCGAATTTTTCGCGGCAATTCGAGTCAACTCAGAACGGTGCAGGAAACGTTTTTACATTGATTGTTTTATTCCAAAATGTATAGTTACGATTTTAATAATACTGATCTTTGCGCGATCATGATCATGCATTTTGATCAGAAATAATTAATTTTTTTATTTCCAAATTTTCGGTACCCCCCTAAATCGATGGCGGAGAATCTTTTTGTAATGTTAAGTTTTTCCATAGGGGCACTCCTTCTCTGACCGTTTTTTGATCAAACATGTTTTTTGCTGATCGCGGCAGATCAGAATCGTTTTAGCAAATTTCAAAATATACAAAAGTTGCCCCTTCCCCTAGTTGTGTCGATTAATAAAAAAAAATCGGGAGTTTTATTGGTAGTTTTCGAGTACATTTGAAAAATCCGAAAAACATGATCTCGAGAACTGGTTGGCCGATCGAGACAATTTTTTTTTGATCGACTCAGGGCGGTGTTCTAAATGTTTCTTACAGTAATTGTTTAATCCCAAAATGCTTAGTTACAATTTTATGAAGTCAGATCTTAGCGCAATCAAGATCTTGCGTTTTGATCAGGAAGACTTTGATCAGGAATTTTTTATTTTCAAAAAACTGGCTACCCCCCCCCCCCCCCCCCTAAATCGATGATTGTGAATCTTTTTGTAATGTTAAGTTTTTCAATTGGAGCAATTCTTGAGTGTCCGAAGTTTGATCAAACACGATCTTTACTGATTCGAGATAATGATTGGATTGCTCTAAAAAATAAAAAAATAATAAACTAAAAACATTTTGGCGCCAGTCCGAAGTTCGTAGCATTAGCCATTTTTGAGATTATTGCATTCTACCGAATTGGCCCTTTTTTGGCCTCAACTTGGCCCTAGCCGGAGAACCGTTTCACAGTACATCTTATTGTTCGTTTTGGCTTAGTTCTCCAAATAACCTTATACTGTCTATAAAAGGCTATCTATAGAATCCCAATTCGGGATTAGACTAGATCATGCGTTACGCATGTATTGCGGGGCCGGGTTAGTGGTTATAGTTCCTCCGGATCACTACAACTTGACCTGTGGGTGGCCATCCTTAGCCAGGAAGGGTAAAACCTAAGTTGCAAGTATTGACAACACTCATTGAAGGGTTATGGCCTCCCAAAGGGGAGTTGCTAAGCGATAAATCATAGATGTGATCTATAAAAACCCAAATAGATATGGTAACAGTTCCGTATAGAACTGCATTTTTAAAACTTATGTCATTGTTACTATGGCAACATTGAAGAGTTCTAGAACAATAGAAAAGTATTATATACTATTCTAGAACATAAATAAAATAAAAAATATAATGTTCTAGAACATATAGCTAGTTATTTTTTAAATATAAAATAGCTAGTAATAAAAAAAATTATTTAATTATATTATTATTAAAACATTTATCTACCGGTACCAAATTGTATTATTTTTTAAATTTACTATCTATTTTAAGATTAAAGAAAACTAGCTATATGTTTTTTTTTTTTTTTTTGATATTAACACCCCGAGCGGGGTAACAGGTTATGTTTTATTTAATTAACTATTAGTATTATACAGTGTACTTTAAAATACGAAATTAAAATAATTTAAAATATAATAGGTAAAAATAATACTAAAAGGGAATAATCCGAAGACAGAACTAGAGGCTTCCTAGAAGGGATAGGTGAGGGCAACTCGCACATCTAATAGCATGGAGACGGTTGGAAGCAGGACCCCCGCAGTAGATACAGGTGCAGGCATCCCCAAGTTCGTGAAAGGGGGTTTTATTTCGGCATATTTTCCAATGGAAACCATGGACAGTTACTCGAGTTATGAGGTGTCGATTCTTTTGGCCGGTATATATATATCTTTTGGCAGCTATATGTTTTAGAACATTATTATTTTTTATTTTATTTATGTAATATTATGTATAATACTTTTCTAGAACATATAGCTAATTATTTTTTAAATTTAAAATAGCTAGTAATACAAAAAAAATCATTTATTTATATTATTTATTTATTAGAAAATTTATCTACAAAATTTGATATTTTTTTAAATTTATTAGCTATTTTAAAATTAGAAAAAACTAGCTATATTTTCTAGAACATTATAATTTTTGTTTTATTTAATTTTTATAATAATATTTTTATTATTGTTTTTATATAATATTTTTATAATATATTTTTGTTTTGTTTTGTTTTGTGAAACAAGTTGACTTCTAATGGTGTGGAAAGGCCTTATTAGTGAACGCTGTTAAAATAATATGGGCCAAATAGACTATCGTTAACATACTGTGTGGTATAAATTTTAAGAGTATGGGGCACTATTAACACGTTTTAAACGATATAAAAAAACTGGCCTCTTTTGAAACAGGCCTTTGCGCAGGCATGCTAGGCCGGATATATAGTAGACCATGATAGAACACCTGTTAACTATCAATTTTTATAAATATTTTTGTTCTAGAACACTTTTTTTTTATAACAGCTAGTTTTTTCTAGTTTTTTATAAATGTTATTTATAGAACAAATGTTATATTGTATAATTTTGCATTTAAATAGATAGCAGTGATAGTATAAGGGCACATGTCAAGCAAAACTGCCAGTATACACACACAGGTTATTTAATATTCTAAAATATTATAATAGGGCCTATATAGCATATTTTACTGTTTCGGTTTAGTTATTACAATAAGGAAGTAGCTATGATGGATGACATTTACGCAAAATTAGGCCAAGATAAGAGTGAGAAGATATTTAAGAAAGCTTGGCAGGACCTTTTTTAACTAACTTTAAAACTTAACAATCTGCAGGAAAACGATTACGTCACGAATTTTAATTTCCTAGGAAAGACTTGAAATCATAGACACTGCGGTCTCGTTATTCGATGTTAAACAGCTACCACAAGATAATATTTGGGAAAACACTAAAGGAATTATGGCCAAGGCTGACAATGCTGCTGAAGACGTATGAAAGGGGATATCGGTACCGGTACTGACATATGTAACCGAGACTACTGTTCAACAATCATGGAATTGCATCGTATGAACGGGATCCGCTTTTTACAAATTTGTATGGACATAACAGTATATAACAGTATGACCAGATGTAATAACAGCGGACACCGTAAGAAGCATGTAAAGTTGAAACAATGGTTTCTATGGGACCCGCGGCCTTAAACGTTTTCTATGGGATCCGGGGTTTAGAAATTTGTATTCGGCGGATACCATAGACTATTATAGGATCCGCTTTTTCTAGGGTCCGCGGATCTAACTGAGAACCGTCATTTCTTCTATGGGATCCGCAGATTTTGTCTGATCTGTTGAGCTACGAGTGATTGAGCTATTTGGCTATCAGAAGCGAGTCTGTAGTTTTTTCATACAATAACAAGTCTATAACTTACTATTTATTAACAGATGAATGGTATATGATGCAATGGATGCAAAACTATTGATTAAATACTAGCTTATCCAACTGTTGATGTACTATGTTGTTAATTTATGTATGTAATTGCAGCATATGTATCTGCATGTGGTCTAATTATGTGGAGCAAGGGATTGAGGCAGCATAGTTCCACATAATTCCAACAACACAATATAATATGTTGATGATAATATTTTGCACTACTACATCACTTAAAAAAATCTTTGTAATTAAAAGTAAATAAAATAAAAAAAGTCTTTGTAATTTGGATTATTACTGGAACTGGAAGGAGGTGCAGCACATACGTTATATAATTGTTTTCTATAAACATTATGAAAAATCATCAGAATTCAGGTTGGTTTAGATTTTCAAAGATAAAGCTTACTTCTGTTGTACTATTTTAGGTTCGGTTGATGTACGAGCGTCTTTGTAGAATCATTTCGGCCTGTAACACATGTGATATGATTAGCACACTAACATGGCCGGATGCGTTTAACTGCTGTTGTCACCCTTTACTCCCAGTTATCTTCTAGTTATCCCCCATGGTAAAATAACTATTAGTCCTATGGGTAACCTGGCAACCCAGTTATCCACCCATGGGAAGATAACTATTAGTTCTATGGGTAAGATGGCAACCATTATTACATCAGGCCGCAGTTTCCAGAAACTCTTCTGTAGGTACAGTACCGGTATCACCAATATTAGTGCTAGTTTCAGTTTGCATACCAGTATACCGGTATTGTCAGACGAGCATGTAGGTTCCTAGGTTCCACCTTGGTTAGTGGTTGCATTGAATTCACATCTCCTGTAGGTCGTGGGTTCGACCCTCACATGGGCCAAGGCAGTTTTCGTTTCGGCACGAATGCATTAAAGGGACCAGCCAGGGCGCATCTCAGCCTTGCATCCTTAAGTGGTAGCTAAATGAGTACTGGAGTTTCCTCTGGGGAGTAAAGTTCTAGGGGGACCGCACTGGAAATAAGTCGTCAGACTTTGTGCGTAATCCCTGGCCTAGTGGCCAAAGAAAATTTACTTTTTTTACTTTACTTTTGAGCAGACAGTAGGCACCAACCTTTTTCGTTAACAAAGGTTGTATACTACTACTACTACTACTACTAGGATCGGCATGCTGCATTGCAGCTGCATTTTTAAGAATGCTGTGCCGGCTTGTCAACAAAATTGCGCCGCCACAACTCCCTATCACCCATGACATTTGCTAGATCATCCGCATCTTTAAGGCCAGTGTCCTTTAAGATGCGTCTCAAGAAAGTCATGGGCTGTCCACCATGCTTATTCACTCCATGAGGCTGCCAAAGTACAAGATTATGCACTGGCTGGTCCTCACGGCGAAAGCAATGTCCTGCAAAGCGGAGGCGATTTTGTTCTAGTGTCAAGCTTGGGGGAACCAATGAGACACCTCCAATGTTATATAGTGTCTGGTTGGAGATGTGTGCATTGTACTTGACACAATGTACCCGGCGTAGCATTCTTGTGAATGTGCCATCCAGAGATTTGGTGTCCTCAGCAGTTAGAGCCCAGCATGGACTCCCGTAGAGGAGTACTGGAACTACTGCTGCTCTAAATAATCGGACCTTAAGTTTCCGATTAATTCTAGGTGACTTCCAAATCCTGGAAAGCCTATTCAAGGCTGCCCATGCCTTTCCCTTACGTATTCGAAGGTCCTCACCTGACTTCCGGATCCATGATCCCAGGTAACAGAAGTCGTCCACATGCTCAAGCATACCATCCTTTGAGCTTATGCTCATGCGATCAGAGACTTGCTGAGGACTTTCAACGTTAACTGTCAGAATTTTGGTCTTTCTGGAGTTAATAAAAAGACCAACACTAGAAGCAGCATGTTCTAATGAGCTGAGGAGCCGCTGGGCTCCCTCTAATGATTCTGAGAGTACTCCTAAGTCATCAGCAAAGTCTAGATCAGTTAGGTACTTGGCAGGATTTCCTCGACTTCTGGAGCCAGTAGGTGGAGTTATCATCACCCCATCATCATTATGATGATCTAAGGACATGCGTAGAACATAGTCAACCACAATAATGAACAAGAATGGTGCAAGTGTGTCTCCTTGGAGGACGCCCCATAATACTTCAAATGGTTCTGTGTCACCGTCAACAGTAGACACAAATGTTGTCGAACCATCGTATACTGATCTGATTGCTGCAATAATTTCATCAGGAATCCCATATAATGAAAGTATGCTGAACATACGTGAGCGAGAAACTGAATCAAAGGCCTTGAAGAAGTCAACAAAGATAACAGCCAGATGCCTGTTTTTCTTTTTTGATAACTCTTCAATTATCCTTCTAAGTGCCAAAATGGGCTCCATGGTCCCACGACCTTTACGGAACCCATTCTGATTTCCACGTAGCAGTCTCTCAATGGGATCCCTGATGCGATTTAATAGAATTCTATTGTATAGTTTTGCAGCAATCGAGATCAATGAGATTCCCCGAAAAGAACCATAGAGTGTTAGGTTGCCCTTCTTGGGAACTGGCACCAACTTATTTGTTTTCATTTCTTGTGGGACTCTTGTTGTACGGTACATGTCTACTATGATGGGATAGATGAGCTTTAAACACTCCGGTATTTTAAAGACCTCAGGGGGAACACCATCTACTCCACTGGCACGATTGGTCTTAATGCTCTTTGCAGCAGCCTTCACTTCTGCAAAGGAGATATCGCCAATGGGAATATCTGGGAGTACAGACTCAGACACTTTTACTTCTATAAAGTTATCAGGCAATACCCTGTCATTATTGAGGAGCTTTTCAAAGTGGGCTTTCCAACCATTGAGGCGATCGGCTGGTGATTCAGCCTTAACCTTGGTGGTTGGTTGGCTTTTCCGCCCAGTAAGCAGATTGATCGATTTCCATGCCTGGGATGATTGCCTGCTGTCGTCAGCATCATTGATGGCATCAACCTGTTGGTTTATTAGCTCCTGTAGATTAACAGAGTACTGCCTGTTCAGGGACCTAGATGCAGCTTTAACTGCATTCTTGGCCGCTGTAGTCTGTTTGAGTCGGGACTCTTTCTGCGCCTTATGAAGGTCATTTCGGCACTTCTGAATTTTGTTGTCAGTCCAGGGGGCCCTTTTCCTGTTTCGAGGGTATATAGGAACTGTTTCTGCAGCTGCTAACTTAACTGCTTCTGTAAAGGCAGTATAGCCCTCACAGTGATCTGCCGCCTCAGAGGCAAGAGCCTCATACCTGTTGCTCAGCTGTAGTGTGAAGCTGGATCTCACACTTGGCTGTTGCAACAGAGAGGACCAGTCATGCCGTGGCAAGGCAGATTTCGTTGTTCTGCTAGCACGCAGACTAAGTCTTACCTTGGCCACAATAAGGCGGTGATCACTGGAGAAGGGTCGAAGTGTAAATGCATTACAGTCTTGTATAGAGCTCCTGTATTTCCTACGAAACAGAATATGGTCTATCTGGGACTTGTGACCACTGGGTCCACTATGAGTCCATAGCTTTCCAGTTCGCTTCTTGAACTGGGTTCCAGCTGAAAACAATCCATTTCCAGAGATAAAATCCTGAAGATGGACAGAATTTCGGTTAACACTATTGCTATAGACCCAGGGCGATGTAGGTGATTGATGCAGACTTGCATTAAAGTCTCCCAGGAATGTTAAGAATGCATGCTGATCCACCCCATCAGTTGCTGCTTGTAGATTGTGGTAGAAATTTTCCACCTCCTCTACAGGGGCAACACTAGTTGGAGAGTAGCACACAATCAGAACCACCTTAGGAAACTTCTTAGCCAGTCTTCCAGAACATGAGAAGTGGCAACGGATGATGCGGTTAGAGATTTGGTCTATTTTGTCCAATGCTGCATGTGCAGTTGGATTCATCAATAGACCAATTCCACCATTGCCACTATCATCTGCTGATGCGAGGGCGAGTCGCCAACCGCCCCCCATGTCCTTAATCAGAACCTCATCAGTCTGTCCAGTCTGCATTCGGTGCTCTTGAACACCCACTGCGCTAAGAGAAAGCTTATCTGCCAAGGCAGTCAGCTCACCTTGTCGCATTGGGGACCCGAGTGTTAGGGTGTTTACTGAGGCTAGTCTAGTGACTTGCCTCAGATTCACCAATGGCTTTGTTGGTCGGGGTGGAACATGAGAGTAGCCTCCAACTCCAGAATCCCTCTCCCCATCACAATCTGGCCTCCCTGGTGACCCAGGGTTTGGGCCAGAAAGGTCATCAGGAAAGGGACTCAAAGAATTGTTGGCTGCTCTCTCTCCAGTAGGGGGTGAGACAGGCAGCCGGTCAGGAGTTAACTGACGCCTGTGAGGCCGATTGTGTCCGGTAATTCCACTGGCCTCTAGTGGCCGGACCTCCGCATTGCTAATGTAATCCATAGTGAGGGTTGGGGGGTGCTTTTTTGCCGAGTCAGCTCTCGGGGCAAATACCACACCCTGGTTTGCCATTCCACAGGGTGGGTGTCGCAATGGAGTCAGATATGAGGCCCATCACCCATATCTACTCTGGCGTACATGACCCACCATTGGCTGTTGCAGCTCATCTGCTGGGTCATGCCCTGTACCCTTGCTGCCAGGTGCAGGTCGCAGTGAAGTGCCCTCAGAGTGGACATGAGAACACTCTACTCCTAACCAGCCATTGGTAGATCACCATCTGCCTGGTCAGGCCATATACCCCTGCAGCCAAGTATATGGGTCCTTAATCCAGGACCAAGGGCGTCCTTATCCCAGAACGAAGGGGGTCCTAGTTACAGGACCCGATTTGCCCTAGTAAGAGGGTCTATGCAGCTACAGGTGGCACCTCCTTTATGCTGCATGGAGGTGGCAAGTTTTCTTGATCAATGACCTAGAATACCTGACCTGACCAGACTTTGTTGTATACAAATTTACAAAAGTTATGTTCGCTTTAATCGGTTTGCATACCATCAGTTTTGCTCACTAATATGCTACTAGCTACTACAGTAAAGGCCGGTTTTGGCAACTTTTAGAGCAACCCAGGTTGCCGTTCAAGTTATTGCTCCGTGTAAACACGAAGTTGCTGTAAAAAAAGTTGCCGTAAAAGTTGCTTAAATTTGACGGTAACTTGAGAAACAATTTGAGTGGACGGATTAAAGCGGAATAATCAAATTAAATTATTAGATGAAATCTGTTTTTTGGGAAGAATTCCATGGTTGTTTGTTTATTGTTCACCCCCACTTTAATTGTATTCTTATATCTATGCGATGTCTGACTGAGCTATGCTTTTATTGTTGTTTTATATTCACTTATTATTATGGAATACAGTACTGGTATTGGTGTACATACACTAGGCTTACCCATGCACATTGCCCATGCACATGTTTGTTTAAAAAATTCGAATAATTCCTTTATGTTCCGAAATTGCCAACCACTATTGAGGTGTCGATGTTTCCTTGATATATTCGGGTTACAAACTCTTCCATAAATGTAAATGACACCTGTAGCGAGTTCATTGTATGGGGCCTATAGAATTTGTATAGAATTTACGATTATGATAATGTAAAATAAGGCGACAGAGGGAATCCGAAATGTTACATAATTATTGGGAGGGTGTGTAATAATGTAATAATTGCCTAGTTTCTAAAGATATAACTATTTTACATTAAATTCTCGACGTAGCTCAAAAAGTTGCCGGCCAAGTTGCTGGTAAAATTTCCACTTTTAAACTGCGAATAAATTAAGTTGCTCTAAAATAGTTACTGGTTGCCGACGAAGTTACTCAAAATGTTGCCACGTTTAAACCGGCCTTAATGGCTGACATGTCGTTATCAGAATGTACCCACAATGATTGCTCGTTTGTTGTTTTGGTTATTGTTGATAGTCAAGCACAAAACATAATTAAAACTGTGGTGTCATGCGAGCGCGGTGAGAGTGCGGTGCGGTGACAGGGCTGTGAAAATGCAATGCCGGTCACTCACAGCGTTTTGTTTTTGGATAAAACGTTTCGAGAACGCGGCAGGGAAATTTTCAGTAATATCTCAATTTTTGAATAAAATAACCCGCTATACTGCCACACCCTTTCCTTATGCCTTACTTAAGTTAGGTTTGGATTATATAAATTTATATATTAATTATTATTCGAAGATCACCGTAAAACCAGTACAATTGCTTTACAATTAGTTATCTTCCACGAATAAATAACTAATGTAAATGTTTATGATTGTACCCCCAAAATTTCCATGCCCCATTTCTATTCTTAGTCCCCCAAACAAAGCCCTATTATTAAGCCCTATACAAAGATATTTGAAATTATGTTATATTTCACATAGTCAGCATTGAGCATTTTTTTTCTAGAACACTATTTAACTTAACGACAGATGTTTTGCATAGCAACAAGGTTAAATTAACATGAAGAGGTATTTAATTTACCACATGAGAGGTATTTAATTTACCTATGGAGATACTGGGCAATATAAATAAGGAAAAATTAAGCTTGAGAATATAAAAATATAAGGAATAAGCATTATGATTCCAATAATGGGTTACAAATTTTGTAATACTACTACTAGGATCGGCATGCTGCATTGCAGCTGCATTTTTAAGAATGCTGTGCCAGCTTATCGACAAAATTGCACCGCCACAACTCCCTATCACCCATGACATTTGGTAGATTATCCGCATCTTCAAGGCCAGTGTCCTTTAAGATGCGTCTCAAGAAAGTCATGGGCTGTCCACCATGCTTTTCACTCCATGAGGCTGCCAAAGTACAAGATTATGCACTGGCTGGTCCTCACGGCGAAAGCAATGTCCTGCAAAGCGGAGGCGATTTTGTTCTAGTGTCAAGCTTGGGGGAACCAATGAGACACCTCCAATGTTATATAGTGTCTGGTTGGAGATGTGTGCATTGTACTTGACACAATGAACCCGGCGTAGTATTCTTGTGAATGTGCCATCCAGAGATTTGGTGTCCTCAGCAGTTAGAGCCCAGCATGGACTCCCATAGAGGAGTACTGGAACTACTGCTGCTCTAAATAATCGGACCTTAAGTTTCCGATTAATTCTCGTTGACTTCCAAATCCTGGAAAGCCTATTCAAGGCTGCCCATGCCTTTCCCTTACGTATTCGAAGGTCCTCACCTGACTTCCGTATCCATGATCCCAGGTAACAAAAGTCATCCACATGCTCAAGCATACCATCTTTTGAGCTTATGCTCATCCGATCAGAGACTTGCTGAGGACTTTCAAAGTTAACTGTCAAAATTTTGGTCTTTCTGGAGTTAATAAAAAGACCAACACTAGAAGCAGCATGTTCTAATGAGCTGAGGAGCCATTGGGCTCCCTCTAATGATTCTGAGAGTAATACATAAATAGCTAAGTGCACATTTGGTGCATATCATTGACGATAATTAGAGTTTGAATGTGAATTCGTAGCCAACATATATGGATGTAATTTTTTTTAAAAGAAGTTACACCCCTTTAGGGGTAAGTATATTAAGTCCAGTATTAAAAAAGAAAAAGCACAATTAATTCTATATTTAAGCACAATAAATAGTTAGTAAAAAACAAATGTTAATAAAAAAAAAAAAAAGAAATGGTTAGCGGCAGATGTTTTGCACCAGTTATCCTTTCTAGTTGGTTTCTGTAGCGAGGGCTTCGGGTCGAGGACAGTCCGGGCAAGACAGGACGTGGTATCTGTCGCTGCAGCTGCCATTGCAGAACAAACAGACACATTTGTCCTCCGGGTCGTGGTATCGGCGGTTTACGCAGATCCTGTGGTGCCAGCCGTGGATCGTGGTCCTGGTAATGATGTGTCTTTTGCGTTGCCCCGGGAGTCTCCACCAGTTAGTGGTGAACCCTGGGCCACGCTGGTACCCCCTGGCTGCGAAGTTGGCGGTGCGCTCCTCCCTGTGTGCTCTATATTGTTCTAGAACGTCTGGATTAAGGATATCAGGGTTCTTGTCTAGAGTCGTCTCTATAAACATCTTTGAGTTGGCAAGTTTTATTGCAGCTGTCGAAGACGATGATTTATGTAGACATAACATTTTCTTTACAAAGCGCGATTTGATCCGATCAATATCTTTTAGATTTTGAAGCTTAAGGTGGTGGCTATAACTTTTGAAGCCATAAAGTGCCATTGGGGCAATCTTTATTTCGAAAATCTTTAGAGCTGTATATGGATGTAATGGCGCTACTACTACTACAACTTCTAGGTCGAGCGTGCTCGAACATTATGGCGCTGCATGATGAGCTTTTGCACAGATTTATCATTCTGATGTTGCAGTAGTGTTCACCGAAACGGATTTTAGATGTTTATTTAGGGTAATGTTAGGTTTAACAAGTGTAACGTTGATGCATGTTTCCTGAATTCGGTGACACAACTTTACATTTACAGTAAATAGTTTATTTTTGATATTTGATTTATTTTTGATAATATATTAATTTACAAATTATGACACTCATTGTTCACACACTTGCAATACAAATTACAAGCCACCCTTAGAGCCTGACAACTACAACTTGAAGTAGAACAAGGTCTTTGAGAATTGCATTTACATGATGCTATTTCTACTATGGACTCTCAGGAGCCTTTGTTGGTACACCTGGATCTGGTTGAAGTTTGTTATCGGCCGACAATATCCAACCAAGGGTTGTTGGTTCTAGTGGTGGCTGAATAATGTCCCCAGCAGCTCTCCGCTGAACAATAACTGCAATCTCGCTCTTCCTATATCATGCTGGACTGCTGAAACATCTGGAGGTAAACTTCGTATCTGAAACAAATAAGAAATTATAATTTTATTTTGTGCATGATATTTCGCAAAGCTAGGTTAGCTTGCAGGAATTAGATGGATAGGATTCCATTTCCCAGCGAAAATATAAACACATCAGAAAGGAATTTGGCCCATTTACTATCATTAGGGACCTTTCGTATTTTCGACCATCTTTCCAAACAGTCTGGGAATGTTCACATGGTGGCCGGGCTGATCAGTAAAATTTGTTTCATCGTAATTGTATATATTGCTCGCTGGTGTGTTGGAAGGAATGGTCTTCTCTAGATTGTCAAAATATTCTGACACCATTTCAACAGAAATGTCTGCTCGACTGGGTTTGACATTATCAGCGATGCGTGAAACCAAGTTGTGTCGGGATTTAAAACTATTTATCCAGTCAATACCAGGGGTGTTATTGGTAAACTTGCTGTTCTGGATGCCCATCCTATTTATATATCCAGACACAAGCAAACGGAGGTCGTTATTGTCAAGTGGACACTTCCAGTCACACATTACATTGATGACACTAACCAGCACCTGTTCTTCTTTTTGACTTATCGCCAACTGCCCACCATGAATGCCAGGATGTTTGTTTGTGACTTTATTATGCAGAGTGGAAGATGGCACCTTAAATTCCTTGGCAGCTTTCCCTATAGACGATCCCCCTCTACGTACACTGTGCAAAGCGTCCTCCAGATTTTTCTCAGGATAAGAGTGATAGGATCGAGCAGCATTCACTCGTACATACTTGCGTGGCATCACTGCTACTAACTGATAATAGCCGTACTAACGGCAGATTAATAATAATGTAACCTAATTGACTCAGCGCTGCTACAGTTTGATTAATTTTGTAGGCTACTAATGCCTGCCCGTTTTCTTAAGGATGGTGCTGAAGTAGTACCTGGCTGAAGTGGTGGTGTACCGCAAGGTAGTATATTAGGTCCTCTGCTTTTTGTATGCTATGTAAATGATATGATATGTAGTATAGATCCCGATTTTAAACTCATTTTATATGCCGACGACAGTACTCTTATTTTCTCTCATAAAGATCCGATCCATATTTCCCAAAAGTTAAGTGCAGTTCTAGAATCCTGTAATGAGTGGTTGGTTGATAATAAGCTATCCATTCTCTACGGTAAGACTGAAAAAAGTATTTTGTTTGGTTCCAAAAGAATGTTAAAGAAGGTAACTAAGTTTGAAGTCACTAGTAATGGACATAAGATTGAAAATAAAAAGGAAGTTAAATATTTAGGGGCCACATTGGATAACTGCTTATCAGGAGAAAGTACAGTGAAAAATATTTTCTCGAAAGTTAACAGTAGGCTTAGGTTTCTATACAGAAATAAAAATAGTTTAAACACGGACTCCCGCAAGTTACTTTGCTCTTCTTTAATACAGTGTCACATGAAGGCTTAACCAAACAGCTTAAATGTAAATTACAAGTAGCTCAGAATAAAGTAGTACGATTTATTAAAGACTACAAACCTAGGCACCACCTAACTCCAGATGACTTTTCTGAATCTGGACTACTTAACTTAGATAGTAGAGTTAAGCAGCTACGCCTTAACCATGTGCATAAAGTGTATAATGGTAAATGTCCCAATTGCCTAAAACAAAAATTCAACAGAGTACGCGATACACACTCTTACAGTACCAGAGCAAGTGCTTCAAACTTCTACCTCCCGAATTGTAAATCCTTCGAATCTGATACTTTCTTTTTTAACGGCATTAAAAATTGGAATGCTCTGCCTAATGAAATTAAAAACCTAGATAATCAACATTCTTTTAAATCTGCAGTTAAATCTCACCTCCGTGTGCAATGTAAAAATAGTTACAATAGTCCTACAGTAAGTTATTAGTGTATTAATTATTTACTATTTATACTGTAATTACGTTTTATAATAAATTGTTCTGTACATTACATCTTTATCGTTGAGTCGGACATTGTCACGCTCTCGGTAAAGTTGTAAATGTACATAGTGTAATTACGTTTTATATTGGTTTTATGTTAGCATAGTGTAATATTGTATTTGTAACCAAGTAACATAAAGGACCCCCTTGGAAATAAGCTGCAAAGCTTTAGGGGTAATCCTATATGTTATGTTGGGCAATATCTTTATACCGGTACATTGTTTGGTGTATTTGTTATTGTTTTTACATAATGTATAAATAAATATATCTATCTACGCGAAGCCCTCTTTTTTTAGGGGTTGTGGTCTGTTGATCATGCGGTCAGACGGTGAGTGAGAATGTGGATGGGAATGTGGGAAGATGGGATATGGGAAGGTTGGTGAAAATGTGGGAAGGGGGATGGGAATGTGGGAAGGTTGATGGGAATATGGGAAGATTCATGGAAATGTGGGAAGGTGGGTGGATGGGAATGTGGGAAGGTGGCCAGATGGTTGTTTATTGTTTTGGTTAGAAAAGACAGCCTTGGTAACCTGTTCCTTTCCCTCAATTGGTATGTAACAACATCGTTTGTTGTTTTAGTTAGAAAAGTCTGCCTGCTCCTTTCCTTTCATTTATAGGGAACAACAACTTATATTGTTTGGTTAGAAAAGCAAAACCATGTAACCTGCTCAACACACGTTTAATCTTTTTGGTGATGAAGTTAGTCTCCCCACATTCCCATCTTCCTACATTCCCATCTTCCTACTTTCCCACCAACCTACCCACCAACACAACCACCGACCGACATACCGACCAACCGACGGACTGACCGACCAACCAACCGAGCCACCCATCTACCCCTTTAAACAAACGTTGACTTATTTTGGCTTTCCTGGGGGCA
Source organism: Nemertoderma westbladi (assembly GCA_032718475.1). Classification (NCBI taxonomy): domain Eukaryota; kingdom Metazoa; phylum Xenacoelomorpha; order Nemertodermatida; family Nemertodermatidae; genus Nemertoderma; species Nemertoderma westbladi. The sequence continues at coordinate 46,512 of JAUCBJ010008229.1, forward strand.
CCATGGGATTGTTCATATGGGCCAGTTCCTGTTCTAGTATTATAAGTACAGCGCTGGTTGTACAGGATGTACTAATAACGGTTGATCACCCATTAAACTCATAAACAGAATAATTGTCTTACCTTTGGGGGATGTTTGGTTGTAGTAAACATTTTGTATTGTATCGTTTCTAATTATGAGGCTTAAGGTTTAGCATATATACTATGGTAACTTGCTTTCTAAGGGGTGGCCGTTGTGGGCTTCCGTACAAAATATACTAGCTAGGTAAGGTCATATAACACTGACTGACTGACTAACTGACTGACTGACTCATTCACTGATAATAATCCAGGTTCAGGCACTTCCTGCCTGGCGTTTTTTGTGAATTTTTACAAATACATTGCTTTGGTGGTTCATAATCGCGTTTCAAAATTTCAGATCGATTCTATGTGTGGTATTCTATGTATTTTCTATTTTTGACATTATTTTGTCGCGAAATGAAAAGTAATGGTAAATTAACACCAATAACAGCTGGTGTTCACGATGAAATATGGCTTAATATGTCAAGAGTTAGGCATAGTAAAATGTGTTGGTTGCCAAGTTTTACTAGTAGGCTATGAGGAAAGGCAATGTTTACTCACACATGTGCTGTGGGTATCTAATGTATTACCCCATAAGCTGATTGCTCTCCCAGTGCTTCCTAAGGGTATATCTACAATAAGGTTACTCATTCTGCTATGTTAGGTGGTGGATCAGGTGAATGAATCTTAGTTACACGACGCAGTGTGTTGTATCCTATTGCAGTCGATACTCACTGTGGATTGCAAAATGTTTTATAGTTGAATTACATTTAGCGGTTAAGATTACTCTAGCTGTCAGACTTCCCTTCAGACCATGATAGGCAAACATTAATCTTATTGTGTGTTTATAAATTTTTGCATGCCAGATAGCCCTCACAGACTAACTGAATCGAATGAAATCGAATATATATTAGTTGTTATTTATCTGGTTGTGCATCATCAGCATTTTTTATAAATTTTCGGTAATCTTATCTTATTTCTTGTAAACGCGCTTGATAATAAAATTATATGCTTCACATTATATTTTTGTTAGTGGTAGCAAAGTTTCATTTTTTATTATGTGGGACGAGCCACACAGTCAGCTTGCCTTACCTCACGCCTTACAGTTTAGACACTTGTTTAATTTACTTACTGCTAACTTCCCCCTGGATCCTTCCAGCCAGCCTGCTGCCTTTCTAGTGTTCTAGAACAGGTACCAACAACAAATATAAACTATTATAAAAATAAAAATTATTTTTAAAATTTATAAAGAATACTAGTTAAAAAAACATAAAATACTTAAGCCACCAAGCTCACCATCTACCAAATCTAACCGAATCTTCACTTTCGCAGCCAATTCGTCGTATCGGAGCAATCTTCTTTCGCACATAGCATGCAATTCCTTTCTACGATTGATATTATTGCTATCGCTTATGCCTATTATTACACTTTTCCAACGTTTATTATCTATCGCCTTACATTCCTCTCCACAGATAAGGCTATCTCTCTCAAAGTTATCTGGGACTATAGATCGCAATTTTTTAATTGTGTTGGACGAAGCTGGCAAGCAATCCCCGCCCCTCTTTAGGACCCTTTTCATTGCCTAATGTAACCTATTACATTACTGCTAATGTTGCATAATTGACTACATAAACATAATATTCTATAATATAATAATAATAATAATAATAATATTCTATATATAGCTTAACATTTTTTGGTTATTTTGTTATGATTTTATCCTCCAAACAAACAGCTATAAAAAAAATTGCTCAACCTTTCCCAAAGTCTTATAGAGAAAATGTATTGTCATAATGTGGAACAAATCATTAGCAAATAAAATTGCTGTAATACGCTGGAGAACGGTTCGTCAGTAAAATGTAACAAGCTATTCGACTAAATATAAATAAATAAAAAAAATAAATAAAAAAATAATTATTTATTACATGGGATAAAAAGTAGAACTTTTTTCATTATTCTCGAGGCATTTTATTTACCGAGAGTCAGTTAATAAAGGGTCGAGAGAATATTGAAAAAAAAATGTTCTACGTTTTTTTCCCATGTAATACGTAATTTTATTCTTAAAATGGTACTTTTTTATTTACTTTTTTTTTGCTCAATTCTTTAATAAAACCTAGCGAAATACTGCAGTAGAGTAGTGTTACAAATTAAATTGAACTGCAGTATTTTACTATATTGCTTCCATAGTTATTGCGATTCAAATTATTGTACTCTTCAACTCTCCATGTGCCTTACTCAATGTTACAATAATTTAGTGTTCTCGAATATTTATTACGTAATTAGAGAGCCGCTTAACAACATTAACCAATATCGAATATTGAGTTCCGTTTTGGAGTTCGTTTTTCACACACTAAAGTTGCAATAACTTTTGAGTGTGTGAATAGATTTTGCTCAAATTACTTGCAACCTTTTCTACGTCGATGCTCTTTCAATATATGTAATTAAATTTAAGAAATTCCACCAAAAATATTTTAATTTACTTTTTTCGAAAGTAAAATCAATGCAATCCTATGGGTTACTGAAACTTTTTCTCCCGATTTTAGACTAAATTCGAGCGAAAAAGTAACAATTAAAGAATAAAATATATATATAAAATCTACTCGACTATTATTATAATTGATTTATTTGCCTTTACAGGTTACACTATGTATAACAAAATACCCATGTACTCAGTTAAGGGATATATTTATAGAGATCATCTTGCTTTACTTCCTGCATGGCGATTTTTATGAAATTTTCCTTGAGCCTTAAGGCAAACAAGGCCCGTTAACATCCAAACGGAAAGGTACACGGCGCGGTACCGCAGGGCCAGCTGTGCACCGCTGAGTGTGGGTACACGGCGCGGTACCGCAGGGCCAGCTGTGCACCGCTGAGTGTGGGTACACGGCGCGGTACCGCAGGGCCAGCTGTGCACCGCTGAGTGTGGGTACACGGCGCGGTACCGCAGGGCCAGCTGTGCACCGCTGAGTGTGGGTACACGGCGTGGTACCGCAGGGCCAGCTGTGCACCGCTGAGTGTGGGTACACGGCGCGGTACCGCAGGGCCACCTGTGCACCGCTGAGTGTGAACGACCCTGCGGTATAGGAGTGGTGTCTGAGCGGTAAATTATATTATAATGTAAAAAAATATTTAAGATTTTTATGTCAAAATTTTTTGATTACCGCTGATTGCGAGCGACCCGACATAGTTGTGCGGTACATTACATTACGCGGTTTACCGCAACCACAGCACCATTGTAATAATGTTAAAACAATAATTGTCTAGACTGTTGAATTAACTGTGAACTACTATATTTGAAAATATTACAATTGTTTTCACTAAAAATCATGCCCCGTCCTCAATAGAGAGATACTGGTGTCCCTGCAGGTGGTTAAATTTATATTCGTAAAGAGACAAGAGACCCCAGTAATACTGTATGTAAATACTATTTCATAACTTAGTTAAGCATCTTTGGAAGTGATTAGTTGGGAATTAAGAAGAAACAGGCGGAGGAGCAATAAATAGTTTAAATCACAAAAAAAAGTCGTTCCCCCCTCCCACACTCCGATAATACAATTTTTATTAACTAGCATTTTTATTAACAATCTACTATCTATTATAATATATAAAATATAACATATATAAATAAAAAATAAAAATATATATAAAATAAACATAGATTTACAGTTTTTCTGATTGTATAATTTATTTTCGTTATAGGGTAGATAACATATAGGATAGAATAATATAGTAGATGGTGGAGAACCGCGCTGAATCGGAGGAAGAGGCAAGAGACAACCGCCCTGAATGCATATATGGCACACGCCGATGAGCACTTAGTCTTGTAACTCATGTTTTGTATACTAAACGTCCATGTCTTAATGAAATGTGAATCCGGCTGCAAGGTCCCATCACTACGGCAATGGTCAGAACCCGGCGGCACCTCACTCACCTCCGGTCTTTTTTATTTCATCTTTGCACTGCAAATGAAATAATGGTATAATATCTTATTATATTGTTGCTAAGATGTTTAGAACAAGTAGATGTTTAAGTCTCAAGTAGTGCTACAGTATTCAATTGAAACTAATGACGTTCACTATTAGAACTACTGACGCTTTGATTAGAACTATTTACGTATCCGGTTTAGAACAAATGGCGGTTGGTTCAGAACTAAGAGACTATTCCATTGGAACTAATGACGTTTACAGATAGAACTACTGTCGTCCCCATTGGAACTAATTACGTTTACAGTTTGAACTACTGACGCCCCACTGAGGCGGCTGCAAAGAGCATTAAGACCAATCGTGCCAGTGGAGTAGATGGTGTTCCCCCTGATGACTTTAAAATACCTCAGTGTTTAAAGCTCATCTATCCCATCATAGTAGACATGTACCGAACAACAAGAGTCCCACAAGAAATGAAAACAAATAAGTTGGTGCCAGTTCCCAAGAAGGGCAACCTAACACTCTATGGTTCTTTTCGGAGAATCTCATTGATCTCGATTGCTGCAAAGCTATACAATAGAATTCTATTAAATCGCATCAGGGATCCCATTGAGAGACTGCTCCGTGGAAATCAGAATGGGTTCCGTAAAGGTCGTGGGACCATGGAGCCCATTTTGGCACTTGGAAGGATAATTGAAGAGTTATCAAAAAAGAAAGACAGGCATCTTGCTGTTATCTTTGTTGACTTCTTCAAGGCCTTTGATTCAGTCTCTCGCTCACGTATGTTCAGCATACTTTCATTATATGGGATTCCTGATGAAATTATTGCAGCAATCAGATCAGTATACGATGGTTCGACAACATTTGTGTCTACTGTTGACGGTGACACAGAACCATTTGAAGTGTTATGGGGCGTCCTCCAGGGAGACACACTTGCACCATTCTTGTTCATAATTGTTGTTGACTATGTTCTACGATCATCATAAAGATGATGGGGTGATGATAATTCCACCTACTGGCTCCAAAAGTCGAGGAAATCCTGCCAAGTACCTAACTGATCTAGACTTTGCTGATGACTTAGGAGTACTCTCAGAAGCACTAGAGGGAGCCCAACGGCTCCTCAGCTCATTAGAACATGCTGCTTCTAGTGTTGGTCTTTTTATTAACTCCAGAAAGACCAAAATTTTGACAGTTAACTTTGAAAGTCCTCAGCAAGTCTCGGATCGGATGAGCATAAGCTCAAAAGATGGTATGCTTGAGCATGTGGATGTCTTCTGTTACCTGGGATCATGGATCCGAAAGTCAGGTGAGGACCTTCGAATACGTAAGGGAAAGGCATTGGCAGCCTTGAATAGGCTTTCCAGGATTTGGAAGTCAACGAGAATTAATCGGAAACTTAAGGTCCGATTATTTAGAGCAGCAGTAGTTCCAGTACTCCTCTATGGGAGTCCATGCTAGGCTCTAACTGCTGAGGACACCAAATCTCTGGATGCCACATTCACAAGAATGCTACGCTGGGTTCACTGTGTCAAGTACAATGCACACATCTCCAACCAGACACTATATAACATTGGAGGTGTCTCATTGGTTCCCCCAAGCTTGACACTAGAACAAAATCGCCTCCGCTTTGCAGGACATTGCTTTCGCCGTGAGGACCAGCCAGTGCATAATCTTGTACTTTGGCAGCCTCATGGAGTGAATAAGCATGGTGGACAGCCCATGACTTTCTTGAGACGCATCTTAAAGGACACTGGCCTTGAAGATGTGGATGATCTAGCAAATGTCATGGGTGATAGGGAGTTGTGGCAGTGCAATTTTGTCGATAAGCCGGCACAGCATTCTTAAAAATGCAGCTGCAATGCAGCATGCCGATCCTAGTAGTAGTAGTAGTAGGTATAATAAAGATTTTCTGCTTCGCTGCTCCTTCCCTAACCCAAGGTACTGGAAGTCGTCAACATTATTTAGTTGATTATTATCCTTGATGGTCAGTAGGATTTCATTCACATTAAATAAACTCAGTTTCACCATCTGGCGAGATGCTTCTGTGTCACAATATAACGATCCAATATCAGACATTCTTCATTTCTTCTGGTATTCCATAAGCTCTTAAGATTTCAAGCAGTTTACTTCTATGTATGGAGTTGAAAGCTTTCCTGAAGTCAGAACTGCAGGCTCTATTATTTATTTCCTTCAACCAATCTGCATAGGCTATTTTGTTAAGAACCAGAATTTGATTTTTTACTATACCATCATTTTACTCTATATCATATCAAGCATGCACTATTTTATTTTTATATTTTATTCATTTATGTAAGGATTTATATTTTCAATCTTTGGGTTATTTATTATCCTCCAATAAAAATTACCCAAGAGCACAGAGATCTCTCTTACAGGTTTCTCAGCCAATTCTGTGTCAGTGTTTATATGTGATATCATTTGGGTTATTGAGAAATACATAAATAACAATGTTATACTTTTTCACCAAAAGTTATAAGTGGTTACACTATACATAGTGCTAAGTGAGAAACTGGCTGCTGTTGTAATAAAATTTGCAAGAAATATTCTTACAGGAGATCTCAATTATTTTCCGTCAATACATAAATTTGCCATTGTTAACCTATCTATCAGTATGCCTGCATAGCAAAAAATTTCTAGAAACTTAAAATTTAGAAAACTTTCAATCTTGAATTAATTAATATACTTACTACCTACCATACCACGAAAATATACAGTTTTCTATACAGCTATCGGTCATATATACTATACAGCACTGTCGGTTAACCAACAGTTTGGTAGAACCGGTAGCAATTCAACCTGTTAGATATATATTCTAGTCCTGTATATGATAAATACATAGAAAAATATAAAAATTCAAAAATCAAATAATATGTAAAATAGTTATTTTGTAAGGCAAACAATCTGTAATACAGCTAAAATATTATATAATAGTAATTTTCAAATTTTTGAAGTAACGTAACAATTATATTATTATATTAACTCATTATATTTAGTCGAAAATTTTCACGAAGACATTGATGCCATTTGCCATGCAAGAACAGGGAAGAACGATCTATTCTTATTCAAAGGTTTGTTTATTTAATATTTATATATCCAAGAGAATCAGGCAAAAAGAGGGTTAGACCGATAAGTTATTCATATAGACCAATTTGTTATTTATTATCTTGGTAATAGGTGCAAATATTATTTATATATATTATTACATTATTATTTTAATAAATTTTATTCCAAAATTGTAACATTACTCAACGCCGTTAGTATTAACAGCGAGTTGTTATTTAGCACTTTACAACTTCAGAGGACATCACAGCATTGTATTGGCTGTACATTTAGTATTTTATTTGGTGTTATTGTTTACGTGGTAACCCATGACGGCGTTAAGTAATGTCCACCGCCGTCATTGGATACCACGTAAACAATAGGTGGAAATTTGCCTGACAGCCAGATAGGCCTACTGCATTACCTACCGGTAGGCGGGGTATAGCTATTAATAACCAGTAGGGCCTAGCTATATTATTATAACATGGCTCCTAACGCCACCATAAATATAAGCTAACTTATTTATAACATAATTTATGTCATTTTTACATTTATTTATACAGCAACTAATATAAATTGTGCAGTTTCTATCACTTATAATGTATATGTACAATCATTTCGTAATGTTAAAATTTTGGAATAAAACTACATACATACTTATTGCAAAGTACTTTACAGTGTTCTGATCCTCGTGGCTTTATTTTCACTCACTCACTAACGTTCGTTCGTGTAACAAAGCCACTCGGAGCATCATACTGTAAAGTGCTACTTTACACACAAGTACACACATAGTTATAATAGTTAGGAAAGTGAAATTTTCCTATAATGTTGGCGAAAATTGTTCACATAATAATAAGAATTAAGTTTTATTTACTGTTTTAAAATAATAAAATACATATATTTCAATATAATAATATAATTGTTCACATAATAATATTTCTTGTTAGTTCAAATGTCACAATAGTTGATGATATAATGTGTAATATATTAGGAAAAGTTGTTTTGGAGGGGTTAAATACCCCCGTGTTGTATATTATAGCTAACTAAACAATCGGTCACGGTTGCTAAAAATTTGAAAGCATTTAACCATGACAATGTCGTTTCCCATTTTTGGTAAATTCATTTTTTGGGAGATTTTTTTCATTGTCGGTTTTGTACATCGCAATCAAAATTGTATATTTTTTGCGATGTGCTGAACTTTCACTGTTCACTGACTGTGTATATGTTAGACCAATGTATGTATGTATATACATACTTCTTACATGTGACATTCAACCTTTAATTTTGCAATTATATAGTAGTTTCACTAAATTGAATAAATTAATGTTTTAAAATGACAGGTACTCAACTTTTGAAAGTTGATCATCACGGATGTATTTGCCAAGGATACCCAAAAGATATTACCCAGGAGTTTCCTGATGCCCCAATTCCAGTAAAATCTGCCTATACCTCCAAATTAGACCCCATACTAGAAGCAGATGGCCAAGCTAGAGCAAAAGAGTTAGTATATTAATGTAATATGAATTTAATTATGGTTAATTAGAATGACTTGGGTTAGGGGAATATGTGAGAAATCTATTATGATACTAACTATATTAAAATGGTCATACCACAAAAAGTGCTTTTATGTTCAACCGACAGACATGTTTGTTTAATTAATGCTTAATGCCCCATAATATATCTGGCAGATAAAACTTGAAAAAGCCTGTTCATTGATGATGTAGGAAACTTGTCAGGATACTACTGCTGCTAAAACAGGAGCCCCTTTCGGCAGTCAATAAACGAATCTCATAAATTCTTCCAAAATTAAAATCCACTATGATTTGAATCTGCTGATCAATTCGAATTATTTTATTGTAAAATATTTATTGTCAACATTGTGGACAGCATATGGGTCTGAATTGACATAAACTAGCATATTTTATCAAATATAGCTTCATTAATCTTTATGGAGAAGGTCTCAAGAAAATGTATGATGCTGATGGAACAATTGTGACTGAGGGGGAGGACCTTGAAAAGTTATTAGCACCTTGGGGAATCGATGCTAAGAACATCAGTGCTACTGCGTATTTTCATGGAAACGCGGTTGAGTACAATGGGGGAAGTGGTATGAGAAGAAATCTAGTTGTTGTGCATGTAAAACAATCGATTGGAGGTTAGAAACTTATTAGTATTTTACAATTCCTAACGACCATACTCATGAATTAATATAGTTATTTATACTTCAGTCAATTGGATGCACCTAGTCCAGACAATGTGCAAAATAAAGCGATCGATTGTATGAGAAAAATCAAGAAACAGTGCATAAATGATAAACTATTGACAGTATTGAATAATTTAATATTAAGTAAAATTCAGTTTGTTGCCAATGTAGAAGCAGCCTGCCTTTAAGAGAGGATTGTACTGTTCATGGTTTGTGTCTAAACATTAGGTTCCACATGTACTGTACATGTACAATATATCATTGGATTCGCATTAGAGCATGGTTTTTGGCGCTAAATTTGGCGCCAGCGCAATAGCACATGGCCGTGGCGCCATTGGCAGTAAGCTCAGCTCGATGGAGCCAGCAGCACCATCGAGATTTCTCCGAGTTTCGCCATGCCTATTCTCGGATAACAGTACAGTAACGGTATTAAAAAATTATTTACATAGAAAAAAATATTTAAATAAAAATAGATTCCAACACAGACTCATATTGTTTGAGGTGGCGGGGTGGGCATATAATTTGAACGTTCAACTCGTTAAGTTGACAATTTTAAGTTATTTAGTTAATTAAAGTTTAAAGTGGTTTTAATTAACTTGACACGCTAATTTAGTTAGTTACAAGAAAAAGCTTAGTTTTCAAATGGTTTACGTTTATTATAATTAAAATTACAAGAATTATTGAGTTTGAAAAAATATTTAAAAATCAGATGATTTAAAATTAAATGACTAACATTATATTAATTTAAATTAATATAACTCAAAATTTAAACCATTGAATTGAATTTATTTATTTCCTCAAAATTTATATAAAAACAACAAACTAAACAATACCTCAGAATCTGCTGGAATGCTTTGGAATGCATTGCACCATTAAACGGTGTAATGAATGAAATGTCTAAAATGAAGTTTAACACAATGTTGGGGGATTTTAGTCTTTTTCATAGTTCTTTAAATTTGTGTTATATAAAATTTAAATTTGGTAAGTTTAATTTATTTTTATTTTCTTTATATTATTCTATTTATTTATATAACTTAAATTTAAACGGGATAAAGAATGAAAAGGACTAACATTTTTTCTAGGTTTTGAATTCTCACATATTATAGGTATATGAGAAGGTTTCCATGATGTTGAGCAATTCTAGTCATTTTCATTATATTAATTATATGTTATATTAATTAATATGAATGTTAGTTGTTTAATTTAAATTTTATTTTTGCTGAGCAAATAACTACGTCGTAAGCTTGCTGGTACTACCAGAGGTGGTAGCTTAACCAGTAGGTGGTAAAGTATTAGTAGTAGTAGTATTTTCTGACGTCTGGCGCAATAGAAAATTTGGTCGATGGCGCCAGAAAATTTCCAAAAAAGAACCTGCCGGATTAGAGCGGATTGAAAAATGAAAATGGTTTGGAATTCGGAAAATATATTATGCACGAGTGTTTTCTCACTTCCCCAATCGTGTCAGAAATGCAACATTCAAACAATTCAAGAGGTATATCAAATTTAATGAACTAGCCTAAATAGGCCTATAATTCGAACTTGTGCAGAAGTGCAGTTTTTTTCGTCATAAATTCCATTGCATTTGAAAATTATCCATATCCTGATGTGTTATGTTATAGAGTTAACTATTGATGTTTACTTTTGTCTGAATCAATCTTTTACTATTGAGTTGACTTCTAATTATCTGATCAGAAGTTGTCCATAACTTCTGAGATCTCCCCACTTCCCTAGTATTATATAATTATTATAATTATTATTATGTATAGATAATAAGATGTTATTGATCAAAGTGGAACCAACTGAAGAAGTACTAGGCGAATTTGATGTTGAGTCACTGTTTCCTGTGTATGGTGATGGTTCTCAACTACCAACAGATTTTGACACATGGTACTTCAAGGTAACATATGGGACCAATATTGAGCATTCCTATTGGAATGTTGCTGCATTTTTTAGCTAACTATATATAGACCTCAGAATAAATTAACATTATGAAAGTAGTAGGAGTTGGTTTAAAGACCGAGTGAAGCGAGTCAAGAAAAATAATAGATGATTACTGGCCAATTTGTTGGATTTATTATCCAACGTAATAAAGGCAAATGAACACAAAGAAATAATATGTTAGCAATAGGATTTTTTTAACTTGTTTTTAATTAATTATTTTTTATTTCTTTTTAATTCGAATTCGTCATAGTAATTTATCGGATTCATTAGATTTTATTTGTTTTAATATTTAGTAAAAATAATGAAAAAATATAATCAATGTTCCTTGCTTTATAATTATTGCTTCTACCTTATTTTATATTAATAAAGTTTCATCATTCTGTATTTTTATTGTAAGGCCCCCCAAGTGCAGTTAAAGCCTGGGTGGTCTGCTCCCCTTTTATAATTAACTTCTAATTTAGTTAAATTAAATAAATTGCATGCATATACATAATATTATGTTTATCGTATAAATGTTTTATTTTATCATGATTTGAGTGTTAATAATAATAATAATAATTTAATGAATTTTACAATAAATATACAGAATCTTTCTATATATATTATGAATAGATTTGCAATAATATTATTATAAAGCATTGAATTGTTGCCCAGCTAATTATGTAATAAATAAATCTTCCAGAATTCTGGGAATTTAAATAGAATAAATAGTAATCACCCGAGACAAATACATGCAACTGTCGAATGCCTATATCTCAGCTATTATGCAAGGGAATTCATATTTTATTACATAAAAACACTAATTAATACATCAGTGTATTCCAGGGCATTGTATATTGGATATTGAATTCTGTATTTGTAACAATTTAAGAATAAACTTATTAATTGATTGAAAATAATTTTCCAAAAACCTTCAATGGTACACGTCATTAGGTCCTTTGGTCGTTGCTGCATTATGCAAGACCTAACACAATTTCATCACTTTAGTTTATGTTGGAATCTTAGCGTATGATACATGTTAAGAAATGATACATGACAAGACACATGTCATGGTATTACACATTCATGACATGGCACATGACATTACACATTACATGACATGGCACATGATATGCATGACACATGCCATGTCATGGTATTACACAATACATGACATGGCACGTGATATGTATGACACATGACATGTCATGGTATTACACATTACATGACATGGCACATGATAGGCATGACACATGACATTATACATAATATATGACATACATGACACATGACACATGACATGACGCATATAATGAAACATGACATGAAATGACACATGGCATGACATGATGTACGACCTGACACATGACAAGAACACGACACGACACGACACAACAAGACATGACTTGACACAACATGTCCCATGTCAATACTTGACCATGACATGACATGACATGATACAATACATGAATTTACATGACATGCATATGACAGCATGACTCATTACATGATGTGATAGATTACATAATATATTACATGACACATACCATGACACATAAAATAAGACTTGACATGACATATGTCATGTCATGACATGGTATGATACATGAGATGACACTTCACATGACATGAGTTGAAATGACACATACTTGATACGGCTTATGAAATTACATTGATATATTAGGTGTCATGACACAATGTCATGACACATCAGCACATTTTCTCAATGAACTCTCCTCATAAATGGAGTGATATTTCTTAATATCTTATCTAGTTCACTCTCCTAATTGCTCCCGTATTAATGTTGGCAATGTGCATAGCTACCCCATTAACTGTTTCAGCAGTTTGAACCCGAACTCTAGTTATGCCTCTTAAATGCCTTATTTTTACAGGGCATGATCCCAATCGATAGACTATAGCTTTAATTTCTGTCTGCATGGACTCCCGTAGAGGAGTACTGGAACTACTGCTGCTCTAAATTTATTTTATTATTAAACTTTATGTTATATATAGATAAAAAAAAGACAATGCACGCAGGTGTTGATAACCATATTGTAGTGCACGCCTGTGATATAACTGAACGTTACTTAATGTAGGCCTACTGTAAGCAAAACAACGTATTATAGGCTACATATGATATTATATAATACATAAATTGATAATAATATAATGTTATGGCAGAAAATAAACTAACTAAATTAAACTGATAATAGTGACACTACAATATACCTATTTACTTAATCAGTATGGTTAACAGTACCAAAACTAATATTGCTTGGATCCGCTACAATATTTATAAACAACTGTTAAACTCCCGACAACGTGAACAGTGACAACATGTCATGTATGTACATGTCGCATGTCACAGTCAAATATGGGCATCCTTACTCGACTGTAATGCAAAAACAGTTGACGTTTAAATACTGAAAGCTTCTTGATTTTCCGGATTGCAAGAGGTAGATTATTCCACTCCTTCCCAATCCGGTTACAGAACGAAGCATAAAACGTTTCAGTATGGCAAAGATTACCGAATATTCTAGGATCCACGTCCCAGCTACGTTCTCTAATAGCAGGTAGTGCAACGTCAAAGCGATTATAGACAACACCATGATAAAATAGGAGATCTAAGATCTCTTTCCGATAGCAAATTGGAGTTAGATTTAAATTGCCTAACCTCTCGCTGTATGAGAGATCATGCTGATACCCACAAAGGCTGCGAGTTACATGTCGCTGAACCCCTTCCAGTCGAAGGAGGTTATGTTTGATGTGTGTGTCCCACACTGGACTGGCGTACTCCAATTTACCAATCGGACCTTAAGTTTCCCATTAATTCTCGGTGACTTCCAAATCCTGGAAAGCCTATTCAAGGCTGCCCATGCCTTTCCCTTACGTATTCGAAGGTCCTCACCTGACTTCCGGATCCATGATCCCAGGTAACAGAAGTCGTCCACATGCTCAAGCATACCATCCTTTGAGCTTATGCTCATCCTATCAGAGACTTGCTGAGGACTTTCAAAGTTAACTGTCACAATTTTGGTCTTTCTTGAGTTAATAAAAAGACCAACACTAGAAGCAGCATGTTCTAATGAGCTGAGGAGCCGTTGGGCTCCCTCTAATGATTCTGAGAGTACTCCTATTTCATCAGCAAATTCTAGATCAGTTAGGTACTTGGCAGGATTTCCTCGACTTCTGGAGCCAGTAGGTGGAGTTATCATCACCCCATCATCATTAGGATGATCTAAGGACATGCGTAGAACATAGTCAACCACAATAATGAACAAGAATGGTGCAAGTGTGTCTCCTTGGAGGACGCCCCATAACACTTCAAATGGTTCTGTGTCACCGTCAACAGTAGACACAAATGTTGTCGAACCATCGTATACTGATCTGATTGCTGCAATAATTTCATCAGGAATCCCATATAATGAAAGTATGCTGAACATACGTGAACGAGACACTGAATCAAAGGCCTTGAAGAAGTCAACAAAGATAACAGCCAGATGCCTGTCTTTCTTTTTTGATAATTCTTCAATTATCCTTCTAAGTGCCAAAATGGACTCCATGGTCCCACGACCTTTGCGGAACCCATTCTGATTTCCACGGAGCACTCTCTCAATGGGATCCCTGATGTGATTTAATAGAATCCTATTGTATAGCTTTGCAGCAATCGAGATCAATGGGATTCCCCTAAAAGAACCATAGAGTGTTAGGTTGCCCTTCTTGGGAACTGGCACCAACCCCAGCTTCCTCATCTACGGGGAGGAGACCCTCCTCTCTGACGAGCGAGTCCAACAGGGGGACTCCGACAGACCTGAACTGTTCGGCGACATGGTGAACCCAACCATCCAGTCGCTGAAGTCGAGTTTTAACGTCTTGTACCTGGACGACGGGAACCTCGCCGGTGACTACCCAGTTGTTCTGGAGGATCTACGTGTGGTGATAGAGGAGGGGAGGAAGTGCGGACTCGTTATCAACACTGCAAAGAGCGAACTCTTCTTCCGAGTCCCACGCGCGCATCCGTAGCAAGTTCGATGAGGTCTGTGCGGGCATCCAGGTCCGCCCGCTCGAGGACCTGACGATGCTCGGTGCCCCCATCGGGGTCGCCGCCACCGTATCCTGCCTTCGGGAGAAGGCGGGAGATCTCGCCACACTCGCCAGCCGGCTGCACCTCCTCGACTCTCACCACGCATACTTCCTCCTCCATCATTCCTTCGCCATCCCCCGGCTCACCTACTTCCACCGCGCCGCGCCTTGCTTCCAGCACCCGGGACTCCTGGAGGAGTACGACTCAACTCTGCGGGGTGCCCTCCAGAAGATCGCGAACACCCGGATCTCAGACTCAGCGTGGGTCCAGGCCTGTCTCCCGGCCCGTATGGGTGGCCTCGGATTGAGCTCTGCACTGCAGCTAGCACCTTCCGCCTACTTGGCTTCAGCTGCTGCGTGCACTGCTCTCTCGAGCCGCTTATTCGAGCCCTCCAGACAACCCGCCTCGGTACCACGCGCCCACGAGGTGTGGAAGGCCGCCCTCCCCGCCGGAACCACCACACCAACCGACACCACTCAGCGGGTTAGACTGATTTTGTACTTTTGTATATAGTTAGGTAGATAGTTTATTTTAATTTAGTTAGTGTGCTTCATTGTGCTATATTGCATTAACTCAAGCTTTTTAATAATTTATAATAGTATTTACTTTTTAGGAAATTTAAATTTAATTCTAGAACTATACTGTGAATGCAATTGAATTTATGTATAATAAGTTTACATATTGAACACATAAACATTGTCAATTAATTACAATAATTTCTTTCTTTCATCCATACACTATGTTACCGCTGGTGAATGCCTATCACTTCATCCGTTCGTTTAATAGTGTGCAGAATGTGAGACATTGTTAGTAATCATCTTGCTATTGCTACAATACAAGTCCCTGAGAGTACTATAAGAGTGCTACAAGAGTGCTACAATACAAGTCCCTACATGCCCCTGAGATACACTCTGCCAAAGTCATAGATCTATCTATGTCAGAAAAATTCATATAAAAACTTCCATCAACTTCCAATAATTATTTCAAAATTTTAATTTAGTTTTCAATAATTATTACAAAGTATTTTTTATAGAATATTTATTACATAATAACTAAATAATATTTCAATGTTGTTTCAATTTTCGGCCTATTATTATATCACCGAATATTTCAGGATGATAATACCTTAGTTGTATTCAAGGGCAAACAATACTATGAATATAAACGCAATGAGAAGTGTATTACGAAGACAGGAGCCATCAGAAGCCGATATGGATTTCTAAAAGAAGGTAACATTCACTGTAATAATATCTTCTTTTGAAAGATTGTTATTAGTACTATCAGTGCCTGTTATTTTATTATTAACGTAATAATGGTATAACTCATTAATGCTAGTGTTCTTCCTGTAATAAACTAATTAAAATAATGTTTTAATAATCTTCTTACATTAGTCTAATATACTTACACTATAATAATAATACTGCTTTATAAATTACTCATTCATTTCTCATTATATCATTACAATGCGTTGTTGTAAATGCACTAACGAAATACCGTTAGGGCGGTGTATTCGTTGTAGTTGTTGCCGGGTAGGGACGCCCTGCACTTCGTGCCTGTCTGGAACAATAGGCAATTGTAAAAACTTAACAGCTGCCGAAACACCAACCGAAACACCAATTTCACATCACAATCAAATCACAGCACATAACAAGCGTCTCAATACTGGTGGCGGTCTTGGTGGGATTGTTCTAATTTGATTAATTCGCAACAACTAACTAATATATAATATACTATACTAATATATTACCATACTATATGAAAGCCCTTTTTTATCAAATTAACAGATGCATTATTACCGTAGATGCACCCTATCATCGCCCCTTACCTGGACAATGCAATACATATATGACTGTGATGACTTTGTATGCCTGTATGCTCTCTCCCTTGCATTTAATCCGAACAATATCAACCCTTTCTCATCACCAGACACCAACAGTTGTGAGCTCAGAAACTGGTTACAGAACTGTTTGGCACAGGTCAAAATTGTCAGCATACATCACTCAACAAACAAAGAACAACCCGAAACTTACTATCAATTAGAATTACAAGAACCTTTATCTTTCAAAACAGAACCACTTTCTCCCCCACCACCAGCACCGCGATCCACTCTACCAGCAGCACTAACACAAGCACACAATGAAATGTTCAAGTTACCCTTTACACCACTAAAACAAATCACACATATAACCCTCAACTATATCAAGCAATGCAAACCATCAAACCTGAACAACATATAGATGTAGGGATTATCGATACATTCTTCAGATGGCATTGCAACAATCAGCTCTGAATTTTGTGATTGTTTACAACTGAAGGACTATGAATCACCCACCACAATTAGTCACATAACAGGCAATGCAAAGACATACTATGGAAATCTAATTTTGATACCGCTACATCTTAAAAATCATTATACTCTACATATTATAAACAAAGAAGACAACTCAATATATACATACAGTCCATCAAATATGAGAATTATAATGTCAACAACTGAAAGAATTTATGGAATAATGAACCTGATTGAAAAGTTCAAAGGTTCAACAGAACCTATCTGGCAAACGGCATCTGTCTGCAGACCTTATCCTGGACAAAACCATGCAGACCTTATCCTGGACAAAACCATATGTATGACAGTGGTATTTTCATATGCCCATTTGCCCTCTCCGTCACATAAAGATCTACATCTTTAACCCCAGAACATACAAATAATGACAAGTTCAGAACTTGCTACAAAGAATAGTTGAGGATGTACGTATCAAATCACCAATAATCATTACAGTACATCCCCAGTCAGTTGCTCATTCCGCAACTAACCAGCACACAGCAGGGTCCGAAATTCAGAACTATAATGATAATAAAGCTTTTATCAAGATAGTCTGCAGCAAGGATTCATCATTAAATTTTGTACAAACTATTAAGAGAGCCAAATTGCTACAAAACCCCAAGGAAGACCTAGCAAAATGGCTTACAAAACTAGGATTTGATTTCTTGACTAAGGTACAAAAATCACTCTTCAGGGAAATATCTTCCAGAGAAATTGCCGGCCTAAAATGTATTCCAATAAACAGAAAATCCATAGATGAACTTGCTATGGATGTATCGGAGTTTTCCTTGGTCATTGAAGAAAAAGCACTCACACCAACGTTTAAAAAGCGAATCAATGCAAGTACAATGAATGCCTATTGCATCCTTGAAGTAATTCACCTGGTAAATACACTACAAATAGAGGTTAAAATGTTGCAGTCACAATGTTCTGGTCAGAAAGAAAAGACTGACCAAATGGATCACAACCTAACTGAGCTAAAGAGGAAAGTGGCGCAGATGGAACATAGAACCATTTCTGATGCAGACGTAGACTCTACATACAACAATCTCAAACCAAAGAGATGCACCCTTCCTCAAGACAACGTCGACTATACCACAAATTACTAACACCACACACCATATGCTCTTTCAATACAGCTAACTGCAAAAATAACAACTCGCATTCACCAATTATTACTACAAAGAATCACTCAAACAGAAATAATATATCTCTGACCTCACTTCCCTGTACATTCGAGGAGACTAATACTAAATAGACAAAGAGTAAGAAAAGGAAGAATAAAAAACTACTAACAACTCACCAGAAGACCTCAGTGAAGTAGAAACAACTGCACTTACTCCACATGAATCATACTCCACATGAATCAGACGCCACAATAGACTGTGATAATAATCCAACTGATTGGATTAGGGGAACAGGAAGAATAAAAAATGCACAAACAACTCACCAGAAGACCTCAGTGAAGTAGAAAGAAACCACTGCACTTACTCTACATGAATCATATGCCACAATAAACTATGATAATAATCCAACTGATTGGATTAGGGAAACAACAGAAAATATCCTAGAATTGAATACAGACAGAATGGATAATCTAATGGTACCCATAGATTCACAAACAAGACCTGAGACGTACGTACTCACAATTGTCAGTACTCAGACCAAGAATAGTAGAACAAGTTTTGACTAGGCCAGCAACATGGAGACAACCAGTTCAATCTGCCAAACTGAAACAACATAACACAGAACACTGGAACTGTATACTTGACACACACAACCGCTATGAAGTTCTGATTCCAGAAGACCGATCTGTCATTGACATTTTAAAGGAACAAACAAAGCTTCTTAACACATTAGTCTCCCAACAGCAACAGAAGGGGACTAAGGACACTATAAATAAAACTTCTAGAAAAACACTGCTCCCAACACCACCCCAGACTAAATTAGCATCATTGAGTCACCACAACACTACAACATACCCTCACCATCAGCATACCACTCATTCAAGCAGACAAAAAGCCACAAGTTATCCAAATACCAGCTCAGATGCACATGACAATATACGTCCTAGGTTTGCCTCCTAATACTTCATCACTATCACTTTCCACACTATGCTACATGCAAACTGGATATCACCCGCCAAACATCTGGGTCCTAGGAAACAGAGGTATGCCAAAACAGCAAAGGTAACAATCAATAGATCATACTAGAAAGGCATTTCCTAAGGGAAATGCAACCACGAAGCTAAGGAAAATTAAACACACTTTGACTCATCAGTTCATTGGTTTACCTAGTTAAGTCATATGTCTTAATTAAACTCCAATCACCATGGCAACTGGAGTTTTCTAGAACTGCTCGGTTTTACATTAAGATCCAGTTTGTAGTTCCGTGACACAAATTGACTTCAAGGAAGTTTCATTGAGTAGTTGATGTCCAAAATTAAAGATGTATTTTTGTTAAAACATCAGTTTGCAGTGGTTGTCTTGGAAACTGATGAATATAACAACGTTAATTGGATGCAGAATAAGTGATATAGTGGGGGTAGGGGTTGCTCCCAAGTCGTAATATCTTAATGTTATGGTTTAAATAATCATTTTATAAATTTGAACATCTGTTTAGCCTGGTTGCCCTGGTAACTAAATTTTCTAATTGACCTCAATAAGCGCAACTATTGTCCTTATCATTGAGTTGAAAAATTTCAAGTTTCGATCTAATGTAAAATCCAAACGTCGAATTCATGTTTCTGCACATATTATTGGGAACATACTTACCGTGTTCTGCGCCTATTGTTGGAAACATACTTACCGTGTTCTGCGCCTATTGTTGGAAACATACTTACCGTGTTCTGCACCTATTGTTGCGAACATACTTACCGTATTCTGCACATATTATTGGGAACATACTTACTGTGTTCTGGTCTATTATTGAGAACATATTTACCGTGTTCTGTGCCTATTATTGAGAAATGAGATTGATTCAAACACATGAAAAATTACATTCAAGGAACAGCTATTTCCATTGCTTCAAACACATGACATGTAAAATTACATACAATATCTGTTTACATAGCTTCAAATACTTAAATTAAGAATGTTGTTTAGTAGCGAAAAATTCAATTGATTTCTAAATAAATAGAACGAAGTTTTAGCTTCAATTAATAACAAAAAGCACAAATATGTGAATATTACATTCGGGAACAGTTTGGACCCATTCTAACTATATATCTTAACTATAACTCGTTTGGCAAGAGACAAAACCAGGTTAGTTTTTTGAGCCACCCTTTTACAACCTGACATCGAATAAACCTCAGTTTCTTCTGGGAATATTGAAGTTTATATATAACTTTTACCAGAGTCTCACATAATCTCTTATACAATCTTTTACATGGGAACGTTCCATCGGTGGGAATAAGGTAATCACGCTACCTAACGCCATCTAACGTGATCTAATGCCACTCGCGCCTTGGTGAGCGTGAACGCTTGCGTTCATATTGTCTGTTATCCCTAGTAAATAAATGTTAGTGGTAAGAATATTATGTTAATAAGGAAAGTTTTTGTTACCTCGGCTAATGTTATTATTGATTGAACTTTATTTGATAGGCATACAATAAAGTGAAACATTACTCACAAATGTATCATATTAACATACGGCCTCGTTTAACGGCCTAATAGAGAGGGGAAAAGGAACTGAATTTATACATAACAAGCGCGTAATCGCACAAGGGTCCATGTCTACTAACACATGAACTGTCTCCTTTGAATGGCTTACTACCAATCTTACTAGCAAAAAAAAAATTCACTGGAAGTCGGATCGAACTCGGTACCTAGAGATACATAGAGATAGATTCCAAGTCCCACACTCTACCAATGTCGCCACGGCGCCGTATGAAGATATAAAAATAAAACCCAACTGGGAATTAACAACAAGGGGGTGAATACTAGCGGTCTCGCTACGTGGACCTAAAAAAAATTATGTTGATTGGCAATTATTTATATTTAATATCATGGACTAACCTTACGGCCGGAAAGGCCCGAGTCATTCGAGAACCATTAGAGTCATTCTCTCTCTCCCTCGACGCTAATGCTGCTCTTTCTCTCCGCATATCCCCCACCGCTTCCATCACTCTCGCTCTGTGCCACACCAACCTCTCCTCCCTGATCCTCCTTTCCAGCGCCATCCTCACCCTCCTCTCTTCAATCTCCAACCTCTCCCTCTCCATCTCCTCCTGCTCCAACCTCCCTTTCTCCAGTCCCAATCTCCTCCGACTTTCCAACCTCTCCATCCGCCCTATCACTTCCTCCCTATTACCTCTCTCTACCTCTATCACCATCTCTCGTCTGTCCCGTTGGCACCCCACCTGCTGCAGGTGCTCGACATCCATCTGCTCTCTTGCACCGATCATTTGCAGCTGGTGGAGGTGCCACACCTCTTCCACCTGCCCCTCCATCGCCACCGACTCCTCCCTCCTTCTAGTAGCCACCTCCCCCCCCCCATCGCTCCCGACTCCTCCCTCCCTCTCGACATCTCCACTCCCCCCACCACTCCCGACTCCCCCCTCCCTCTCGCCGTCTCCTCTCCCCCAATCGCTCCAGACTCCTCCCTCCCTCTCGCCATCTCTTCTCCTCTAATAGCTGCCGCCGCCATCTCATCCTCCAATCGTCTCTCCTCCCCTACCCTAAACTCTTCAATGCACTCGTACCAATCCTCCTCACTACTTTCCTCATACTTTCCTCTACTTTGGACCTTTCCCATTGTGAAATAAATAATAAATATAACTAATAAATAAATTAATAAATATATAAACTACAGTACAGCATCAACATAAAATATAACATAAAATGTAGGCCTGAATATATAATACAGTATAAATATAATATTATGGGTAATATTTTGGATCGGCCTATATATTGTTAACATTAATAAACTACTAAACTATCACTTTTGTCGAGATACTAAATTCGAACTTAAATAATGTTTGTCTATTGCATAAGAGTGACGATTCTGAAATAAGGACGTCGTCATCTAATAAATCCCCTTACTACTACTGTAGAATTATTTACATTAATTAGTTACCCATTAATTAGTTAACTATTTTAATTATGAACTATTTCAACTACCGGTACCGGTATAAAAAAATTTAAATAATAATATTTAATAAGGATCTGGCAGACAACTTGACGCCACCGTAGTATGGTAGGTACCTACCGTGAACAACAGTATTGGCTAAATTGAAACTGAAAGTAACTACTGTAATCTTTAATGTTCGGACTTTTTCGGTACGGTACCGGTAACGCAACAATGCTAATGCGTTTTTGACCACTAGATGGCGTATTACTAATTACAGAGCAATTCCAGAAAATATATTGCGTTCCTTCGCAACGAAAGCAAACACTTTGCTAGGTACATCCATCTTGCATATTGTCTTTAATTAGTTTACTGTATTGAGAGTTAGTACCGGTACTTTTACATAATATTTATTAATTATAAATAATAAAAAAATGTTATTTAAAGAGTAATTTTTAAACATAATTATTATACTGGTACGCAATATCTAGTTTGATATCAACATATTTTATTAAAACGACGTAGTTTTCTATATAAAACTACTTTTGTCATGGTTGTAAATAATTAAATCATTTTAGGCAATATTTTAGTAAATTCTTTTTTGTAAAAAAAAATTAATTTGATATATTTGATATTTCTAGAAGTTTTGAGTTTTTCAAAAAGTTCCAAATAGGAGTCCAGAAAACACATACCCAGTTTCAGAGAATGTTATCGTTCAGTCTATGTCCAAAATGAACAATTTTTGTGTCAAAACATATGTTTTCAGCGGTTGCCATGGAAACTGAAAAATAGAACAACGTAATTCGGATGCAGAATAAGTTATATAGAGGGGATAGGGATTGGTCCTATGTCATAATACATTTAATTTTTGCTTCAAATTATCATTTAATAAATTTGAACATCTGGTTTATCCTGGTTGCTTGTTGTGTTGTTTATCCATGCTAACTGGATTTTCAAATTAACGTCAATCTTTTCAGCTATGTCCCTTATAGTTGAGTTGAGAAACCCCAAGTTTATATACTATTACAGTTTTGCTACAAATAGAGTTATGAATATAGACATGAATAATATAGACTTTAATAAACTACAGTTACCATGGTAACTAGATATTTCTGGAATGTTTTGAGTTTCAATAAAAGTTCCAACTAGTGGTCCAGATAACACATACCCAGTTTCATAAAATTTTATCGTGAAGTCTACTGTATGTCCAAATGAATAATATTTGTATAAAAACATCCGTTTTCAGCGGTTGTCATGGTAACTG